>MU672641.1:128082-139827 GCA_026770625.1 Nicotiana glauca | reverse complement strand
CTTTTTACGCTTATATACATATATATTCCTTTTAGCCGGAGTATGTTAAAGCGCCGTAAAAAAGAGGTGTGACATTAGTATTTCTGTACTTTGATGTATATTATTCAAACTTTCAGTATATATCAGTATGTGTTAGTTTATCTTCTGCTTTCGGTATGTTATGATATCACATATTGATTCAGCCAGCCAGTTGGTTCGCTCGGTCACATGTAGTCAGGCACCGAGTACCGTGTTACGTCCAGGCCCAGGTTTGGGGATTGATACCATTTATCTTCAATAATGATGTTTCCCCTCAGATATTAGACCTAGTTAGTGAGTCGTTAAATTTGGTGGTTTAGGGATAGGGATTTGGAAAGTGAATTTGGGGATTTGGATGACCATATGGTGTCGGATTTTTATAAATTTGGTATGGTTAGACTCGTGAGTGAATGAGATTTTGGGTTTTGTGACTTTTGTCAGACTTCGAGAAGTGGGCCTATGAGTTGATTTGAAGCCAATTTTAGATTTTGGATTTAATTTTTTATATTTCGTGTGGAATTGATCCATTTAGCCTATATAAATTATATTATATTATTTGTGGCTAGATTCGGGACATTCGGAGGCCGACTCACGAGGAAAAGCATTTTTTGAGTAGTAGTTTGCTCGGATTGAGGTAAGTAATAGTTTTAAATCTGGTCTTCAAGGTATGAAAGCCTGGATATTGTGCTACATGATAATTTTTGATGTGCCGTGCATGCCAGGTGACAAGCGTATGGGCGTGCACCGTGGGAATTGTCACTTCGTCAATCCTATGTGTTACACCCCAGGTTTTCGTATGTTAAAGTTTCGTCGTAAGTTAATCGATGTAAGTTCGGGAATGAGATTATTTTGTGATAATAAGTATTATGTTATTTTAAACAAGTGATGAGTAAATTCGTTAAGTTGAGAGGGTAAGTAAATCGAAGAAATGAATTTCGTCGAAGTTTGTCATATTGGGATAATATACGATCCGAGCTAAAATACCATGTATTTATGGACTAGTATCATACAAGGTACCACATGACCATATAGTAAGGTGTATATGGTGTGTTAAAAGTAAGTAGTATTTTAAGTAATTTAATATAATTCTTAATTATGTGGGTAATTGGTTAATTATTGGGTAATGAGATATTACCTAAGTAATTGGGGATGTGTTGGATAAGTAATAAAGAGCATGAGGTGGCAGCCCCCATGCAAACCAAGTGACTCACAACTTAGAATGGAAGGTCGATATCTTAAATGTCATGCACATGACACTTACGTAGGTATATTAAAAGTTTGGCATCTTGGGCTTCATTGGCCTTAAAATAATCAAGGTAATATTATAGCTTTCTTCATAAACTCAAATATTTACAAGAATGAAAGTTAATCTCACTCTAACAAGAATGAACATTAATCTTGAAACAAAACAATTCCAACGAGATTTTTTAGCACCGTAGCAATGTGAGATTTTGTGATTCTAAAGGAGTACAATGTAACCATTTCCAAGAATATCATACATATTTTTTTCTACTCCAGGTATGTTAAGGCTATCCCTTATTTCTTTTGGCATGATCCATACGATACAAACGAAATGAGGAAATGCACAACTTCCATAAATGACTCTATTAATAGAAATATTAGAAGTGCCTATGTTCTTGAATTCCCTTGTATCTTGTTATTCTATCATTTGTTCATGGGTCTCATAAAATGCATAAGTTAAAAAAAGTTTACTTCATGATATTACTCAAAGGCATAATGGTCTTTTGACATTCCAAGAGACTTTATTGACGTACTTTTGATGCACTGCATTCATTTATATTGACCCATGACCAGATGGCGTTACATATGCATGAATATATATATATTGCATTCATTTACATTGACCCATGGCCAGATGGCATTATATATACGTGTATATATATATATATGAACACATGTACCCATGCACAACATGACATTTATACATATATGCATGGCATTATGCATATTAATGATTCACGGAATTATTCAGACTTACATGTCGAGTCTTTTACTCCGTGTTTCTCCCATGTCTATTGTTTACTAATTTTCACTCCTTTCATACTCGATACATTATTTGTACTAACGTCCCTTTTTCCTGGGGATGCTGCATTTCTTGCCCGCAGGTCCCGATAGACAGGATGAGAGCCCTCCAAGTAGGCTATTAGCTCAGCGGAAGGTGTTGTTGTGCTCCATTTGCTCTGGAGTTGCTTATTTTGTCAGTACGATTATGACATATATTGATTAGTATAGTGGGGCCTTGTTCCGACCTTTATGACATTTATGTACTCTTAGAGGCTTGTAGACATATGTTGTATACGTGAAAGATTGTATGGCGTCGACTTATATTCAGGGTATGAGTGATCATTTTTGGTCTTGTAGGCCAGTATGTCATATATATAAGTTTGGATAACATGTTGGGTCAGCCAAAGTCGAGTATTTCCCCAAGTTTTATTATACTTATCTCATGATAGGCTTTATGGCTCATTTACCTGTGATAGTATGATACAAAAGATACGTTACATAGGTACTCGATTGAGTTAGGTACCGGGTGCCCGTTGCGGCCCATTAGTTTGGGTCGTGACACCGTGGAACTCTAAAGTGGAATAACTTGTTATTAGCTATATATTTCTCACATCGTTATAGAATTTGAACTGGGACCCATGTTAGAAATCATGCTTAGGCTATATGATGTTACTTTTGGGACCCGTAAATGTCGTGTACTTATTGAATTAGCAAGTGTGTTCTATCTTGTATTGAGTTATAACTTTATTTGCGTATCATACCTCCGTCTTTTTATGTTCCCTTCTAATACATGCTATTATCTCTATTTAGGATGGTTTATATGATGTTTGAGAGCCCGAGGGACTTGAGGGATTGTTGACTGAGATAGGGCATGAGTGCCGAGCTGTGAGCTATGTATGTACATATGGATTGGGTTACACACCGTAACGAGCCTGAGGGCTGTATATATATAGATCAGGTTGCACACCATAACGAGCCTTAGTCTTCATATATATATATATATATATATATATATATATATATATATGGATCAGGGATGTGCACCTTAATGATCCTTATGGCTATTTATATATTATGGATTTTGTTGCACAACGCAGCGATATAGAGTTTGGACTGAAGGAGCCCCTTTGGAGTCTGTACACCCCCAGTGAGTGCAGGTACCTATTGAGTGTGAGTACTGAGGGCTTAGAGCCGAGTGATTGAGTTGTTGAGATGAGTTGAGTGATTGTTGTCCTAAGAGGTTGTACTTTCTTTTATTTGTTATTGCACTTAGTTGCGATCTACCATTATTGTAAAATTTCTGGAAGATTTTATATCTAGTTTGTTTGAACTGGAAACTGTATAATACTGATTTGACTTAAATTGTCGGATTTGAAAGCATGTCTACATCTTGCCGAAATTACTAAAAATAAGATATAACTGTGTAGGTCGTCACTATCATCAGTTCCTTATTTATTACTGTTATTGACTAAGTTGGATGTACTCATATTACTCCCTTCACCTTGTGTGCGTAGAAGGTGTTTCTGGACACGGTGGACGTTGATCTCGTGTGTGGCTGAGTATCCGAGATTTATGAGGTAGCTGCTGGCATTCGCAGTCCTTGTATCTTCTTCCTTTTTATCTTTTCTTTCCTGTATTGGTATTTTGACACAGACTCTTGTAGACACTGTTTCTAGACTAGTTGTTTATATGCTCATGACTTAGTGACACCCCGATGTCGGGCTATTTTACGCACTTATGTTTTGGGTTTACCCTATTTTTAAGAAAAACTCTGGTTATTTTTAAATGTCTTAATTTATTTCAGTTAAATGTTGGAAGTGTTTTGAAAATGTTGGCTTTGTCACACCTCCTTTTTCACCACACCCCGTAAGGGCGTAAAGGAGTTTTTCCAATTAAAGGACAATCGAAACTAGATTTGTTATTAAGATTCAGAGTCGCCACTTGGGAGATTAATGGTGTCCCAAGTCACCGGTTGAATCCCGAATCGAGGAAATTATTGACTCTGTTTAACAGTCCGCGATTCAAAAATCCGAGTAAGAAATTCTGTTAACCCGGGAGAAGGTGTTAGGCATTCCCGGATTCCGTGGTTCTAGCACGGTCGCTCAACTGTTGTATTTGATTTTATCTGATTTCAAAACATGTTCTAGCCTATGTACCTTTTATTATTATTATTATTATTTTCTTTCTATTTTTTACAAGAATTGCAACGTCGTGAAAATGCATCTCGAACCACGTCGCACCAGTGCACCCATGGTTTTTAACACATTTCGACTTCGTTGAGATTTAGATTTGGGTCACATAAATGTGCACCCGCATTTTGGAAGGTAATATTATTAAAATACGCACCTAAAGCAACTGCGCGTTTATTATCTTTGGGGAAGACCGTGAAATTCGCTAAACGGTCCTCCCTAGTTTCTAAGTATTTTATATAGCATTTATTGAGAGCCCCGCATTTTGTATTTCATATGGCGAGGCGAGGCTCATTTTTTGTTTTAAGGCCGACCTAAAAGCAACTACAATTATCTACTTAATTTGTGTCTAATAATAAAGAGGAAACCTTAATCAATTAAAATGCTTGAGAGGTTCAACATTTTCTAATTCAATTTCACTTAATTAGGCCCATTGGCCGAATAAGTAAAAACAACCCATATTATGAATACCAAGAGTGAGGCATTTTGGGCTTGTGATGAAGGGTTCAAGTCCAGTGCATGCTGCATGCCAAAAGGTCCAATTACAGGAGTAAGTAATCCTATCTTCCTAGATATTTAACATCCTAGGTCATTACAGTCATGGAAATTTGAATTCAAACTCAGTTAATAACAGATTCAATTAACAGGACAGATTATTACTTCGAATATTTATGTGCTTCTCCTAATGTACTTTTGCAACACTTGTGATGATCAATGAAACAAAACTCAGCTACAGCATGCAACATGAGCCCTAACTGATTTTATACCCAGAAACGTGCAATCCAAAGCGAATTCTACTTTTTAATATAATCACATTTATTCGAGTGTTCAGTTTCACACGAAAACCTGGAGTCGATTTCTATGTTAATGCTAGTACCAAAACTAATAGTTCAATTAAATACTGAATACACTTTACCCTAGGCTAATTAACAAATTAATACAAATTAATAATCATAACAGTCCAAGTCCAGTCCTAATTACAATCAACAATCTCATTAACACAATTGAAGTATAGCTCAAATGAGTCAACCAATAACAGTACAAAAAGCTAATTTTCTAACTAAACAATAGCATTAAAGTCCAAGCACAAATATGCATTTTCATTATATAAACTTCAAAAGTGATCTTCTACATGTGAACACAACTTCAGCATTACTTGATCATGGTAATATACCTGGAATTTGAAATAAAGAAGAAGAAGTGAGGTCAGCAACAATAGACGTCAACAACAGCAGATCGAAATTAATCTCACAGCTCAATATTCAACATCCAATCACTCCAGAATCGAATTTTGAAAAACACAACATCCACATTCAGTCGAGTGAACTTAAATAGACCCAACCAACAGGCAATTGAATCGAGAAATAAAACAAAGCAGCTATTGACCCATCAGTTAACTCACCCAATCAAATTCAATTCCAATTGACTCAAAATTCTACCAGACTTAAAATATCAAACAAAAGCAAAAGGAATTCGAATTGTTTTTTATTTTTGATGTGAGCTAAAGCTGAATTGAAATTACAATTCAAAGATAACTTAAGGAAAAGCAGTCAGCTAGTATTGTATTTTTGGATTTTCTATTATATTTTTGTTTGTTTTTTGGATTTTTGAGTAGGAATTTAGATCTAAAAGAAAGTGAAAAACTATATGATTGCAGATTTTTGAACTTCTAAAATTTGAAATTCAAACTTTGATTTAGATTTTAGGAAAGGTTTTGGGGGAAGTTTTTGGAGGCTGAAAACTTCTTTTACAAGGCATAGGAATGCCTTTTTATAGGCAAAGATGGGGGTAGGAAGATTCTAGAATTCCCTCATTCATTTTTCCCTCTTTATTTTCAGATTTTATTCAAATAGTCCTTTATTTACTGACTTACTACCTACTCTAGTGCCTTAAACTTCCTAAAATGTACACTTAAGTCCTATTTTGGAATGTCCTAGAAGGTTCTAAGTTTATCTATCATGTTCCTATTCCCTTTAAATCCCTATACTACCATTGCCTGATTTTTAAAATTACTTCCCTTAATCAATTGAACCATTTCGGATCCCCAAAATACCCTGGAGACCACCTGAAATTACTAAACTTACCAGTTATATCCAAACACCTAATTTTTCTAATTTAACAGACATAAAATAACTTCAGATATAACCAATAATCCTAAAAACTAAGCTAATTAAACAATTAAGTATAAGGATCCAGTAGGCGTGTAATCAAACACATTGGAATCAAACTATATTATCAAAAGATACTACTGAACCACACAAAATCAAACTAGAAAAGAAAAATCAAAAATAAGAAACATCACACAAAAATTAAACTAGAAAAGAAAAATTAGAAATAAGAAACATCACACAAAAGTTAAACTAGAAAAGAAAATCAAAAAAGAAGAAACATCACACAAAAATTAAACAAAACCCAAACATTCTGAATCAACCCATCACAGTCACACAAAATCAAATAAAAAATAGAACGGAATTAAACTAAGATGCAAACAGAATTGATTATGACTCTAACCCTCTGAATTTATTTACAAGGAAGAAGAAACTTACTAATTTTCAAACTTAAAAACTCGGTGAACACAGATTTAAATCGATCACTTTGGCCCTTTGAAGCTCGAGATCGAATCGACATTCTGGACCATTGTAGAAGGCACAGAGTTCACAGGGTGTTGGTTTGAGGCTTGAACACTGGTAGTGCCTCCACCGAAAAACCTTAGGGCGGTGCTAGGGTTTCGTCAATTTGAGGGGTTCCAACGGGATTTAATGGGAAATGTTTGGAGATTTGGGAAGGAGATGTGCAGAGGACTCAGGGATGTGGTTTTAGTGAAGTTTGGAGGTGGCGCCGCCATGGATAGCGGTGGAAAGTTAGGGCGGCATAGCTAGGGTTTGAGTTATTTGAGTAAACCTGGTAGGATTTGAGGGAAACAAGGCTCAGATTCGAGAAGAGGAGGGTGAGGTGCTTGAGTGGTGTAAGTTTTGGAGGATTTGGACGCCGGCCGCCGCCGTGAGGCGATTTTCGGTGGCGGCGTGAGCCGGAGCCGGCTGAGACAAACGGGTACGAGGAAGAGGAGTGGGTCTCTAGGGTTGTGACGATTTTTGGACATTTTTATGTAATATCTGTATCAATTAAGAGCCGTTGAATTAAAGAAAATAGATGGCCAGGATTAATTGACGCCTAAACAGCGTCGTTTTAAGAGGTCAAGGGTTGGACGGGGCAGGGGACATTGGGATGGGTTGTTCAGGGGTGTATTGGGCTTGGGCGTGGGTATTGGTTTTGGCTAAGATGGAATTTAATTAAAATGGCCCAATTGGGCAGCCCCCTTATTTTATTTTTCTTTTGTTTTTTTCAATTATTTTCTTTTACACTTTTTATTGTTTTGTATTTTATATCTTTTGATTTTATTAAAAACAAAACAAAGACTCAAATGAATCTAATACAATATTATTTAATTTTCACGAAATTAACTAATTTCCAATTTTTAACTAATCCAAAAAGAAATTCTACAAATTAAAGATAAAAGCGCAAAGAATAATTTTTTGTCATTTTCTTTAAATTTGATTTTAAAATAAATTAGCCCCTTATTAATACTAAAATATGAACTTAAATCCCTAAAAGCAAATGTATTTTATTTTTTTATTTTATTAAATTTTTTTTTTGTATTTTCATATGAATTAAGATGCACAAATAAAAAATGCAAAAATTACCAGAAAATGCCACAAAATTCACAAAAATTGTAAAATAATAAAGAAATCATTTTATTTAGAATTTTGGGAATAATTTGCTTAGGGCAAAAATCACGTGCTCACATCTGCCCCTCTTTGCCTGGAAACACGAAGAGTTTTCGTGCAAAGACAAGTGAGCGGGAATGAACGATTTTTGCCCGTTCGCGTATTCCGTGTGAAGCATTTTTTGAAAGAGCTGACCGCACCCTGCTTCAGAGGCTGCCTACATATCCTGGGCTAAATAGGAATCAGGTCAGTGTAGTTCGGGAGTGTCTCGTAGGTGGGGCTACTAAGAGCTGTGATTTCACTATTATTGTTGCTGCTGCTGCTCGTTGACCTCCTTATTACACCGTGGTAAAACAAAATAAGCTAGCCTAAGCTATAATCTATGAATTACAAAAGATCCTATCTATGTCTTCAAACTTGCTCTTGTGTTGCCTTGAACTTGTACCTTGTATTCTTCCGATGGGATTCTTGTTGTTTCCTTAAATTATGATTGGCAATGTTTTGCCATTCTTCTGAATATGTGACTCTATTCTCCAGGCGGGATCCTGGTTGCTGACGTTTGAGAAGTATTCCCTTGTTCTCCAAGTGGGCTCCTGACTGCAATGCTTGAAAAGTATTCCCTTGTTCTCCAGGTGGGCTCTTGACTGCAACAAAATAGACATCCAAAGAAAATTTTCTGCCCCAGTTTGGTGGCTGGGCACATCATGTTATCAAATATTTAAAAGATAAAATTTGAATTGTACTTCCCTTGTTCTTCAGGTGGACGCCTGACTGCTGAACTTGAAACGTATTCCCTTGTTCTCCAGGTGGGCTCCTGATTGCTAAATTTGAAAAGTATTCCCTTGTACTCCAGGTGGGCTCCTGATAACTTCTATTAAAAGGCGGTTCTAACCTAAGCTATATCTATTTCAAGCAAGACTTCCACCACATCTTGTTATCTAAACAAACTTTAAAATTACATCCCATTATCCAGGAGGGTCCTGAGAGCTCTTAATTGAAACCTATCTTAAGCAAACAAACTTATACTCCTTTGGGGTACATTTACGCTAAGTTATGCTTCTCATTATTGTTTTGAAATTTAAACTAAGTCCCATTTTCCAGGAGGGTCCTGAGAATTTCCAGTCATACCTGCTTGGGTCCTGCATTTTCTTACGGATGATTTCTCTGAAGCAAACGAAATGTCTGCCCCTGTTTCAATCAAAGAAAAATATTATCAGTTTAAAATGTGGTTAGCTGCTGGCATTCTTGTTGAGTATATTCCTTCTTCCGGCTTTTCTCCAACTTGTTTCCCTAGACTTGCTTTGAAACGCCTCGACTTCCTGACTGACTTTCAACCCTCTGACTTTGGTGACCCAGATGTTCTATCCCGTATTGTTGTTTTGTGTTTCTGACCCTTCTTGTGAAACTTTGCTTCTCCCTTACTGCTATCTGATTATCCCACTGATGGGATTTCCATTGTTCCTTCGTGCCTTACTTTCTTTTGATATGTTCCAACCATGTTGTGTCGTACAACTGGAAAGCTGTTAGTTAGCCTTGACATCCTTCTTTTGTTTTTTGAATAGAACTGACACTGAAACATCTTATAGACAGACTTCAAGAGAATGAAATGCAATGACCTTGAAGGTTAAGGATAGAAAGACTCTGAAAACGAATGATTTGTTATGAAGAGAAAAGGATAGTACTTATCTGAGTGGAAAGGCTGATGCCATTGATCGTGCCATGCATTTTGCATTAACCAGCCTAGTCTGTTCAACCAATCAGCTTTCACTTGCCATATTTGTTATTCCATACTTTCCTAACCCGACTTTCAACAAAACCCAAACCTTGCTCGTCTTTCCATGTTTTGAGCATCTTTCAACCACAGACTTGTTTCATTTGCCCATCTAAAAACTCACCTTCGCCTTACGGTGCCCGTTAGGGTTTTCACCAATAAGACTCTCTCATTTCAATTTCTCTCAGCTCACGTCGCCTTATGGTGCCCGTGAGGGTTTTCACCAATAAGACTCTCTCATTTTTTATTTCTCTCCGCTCTCGTCGCCTTAAGGTGTCCGTGAGGGTTTTCACCAATAAAACTCTCTAATTTTCATCATTTTCCTTTCTCTCCTGATATCAGAGTGTTGCCCCCAACATGAATCACTTTACCTGCTCGCATTAGCATTTTTTGAAGATTGATCGGAAGGTCTTTCTTTGGACCGTAATGTGGCCTTTGGATGGGGATTAGAAAGAAGGGTATAGAGGCTCAAAATAATTCAACATGGGTTCAAAATTACAACTTTTGGAATCAGATTTCTCACAACGACCACAACTTTTACCCCAGTTCCTTTCTTGGGGACTTTTGGACTTTTATTTTGATATGACTGAACCTCAAAGAGAGGTTGTCTACGTACCCTTTCGGGATCAAGTCAAACGTAGTTCAAGTGACTACTTTTGTTGTTGCTATCTTTCTTTTTCTTTTCTTTTTCTTTTCTTTTTCTTTTCTTTTTCTTTTCTTTCTTTTCTCTTTTTTTTTTCTTTGCTTTTCTCTTCTTTTCTTTTCTTTCTTTTTCTTTTCTCTTTTCCTTTTTTTTTCTTTTCCTTTCTTTTATTTTCTCTTCTCTTCTCTTTTTCACTATTTTCCTCTTGTTTCTCCAGTTACTTTTCCCATTTGGGTTTTCGCATTTGTTATTGATTCCGAAAGAGGGTACGAAAGAAAAATATAATAAGGCTAAAAGGGATAACACATAACAATTTTTTATTATTATTATTATTATTATTATGGATCAGGTTGCACGATGCAACAAGCCTTGTTGGTTTGTTTATTATTGTGGATTGGGTTGCACGTTGCAGCATGCCTTGTTGGCTTGTTTATTATTATGGATTGGGCTGCATGTTGCTGCAGGCCTTGTACGCTTTATAATAGCACTGGGGCAAGATCCGACCCTCCGGAGTCTGGCATACCAGCAGTGAGCGCAGGCACGATGATATATATACATGTGCTTTGGTAAGGGGCTTATGAACTTTTCCTCATGCTAGACGGTAATATGACATTTCTTATTTGACATGTAAGCGTAGAGATGTATATTCCTCATTCTAGGGGGTATGTGATAACTGATGACTTGGCATGCATATTGACATATATGCATATATATATATGTATTTTACTTATGCTAATTGATAAATTAAAAGTCTTATCCGATGTTTTAAATTGTAAAAACACAGTTCTCTTGATAAACTCATGTTTAATTGACTTAATTTGCAAGATTTAGACTTGGAATTGTAATGACCCAACCGGTCGTTTTGAGCTCCGGCATGTCATTCAGCAGTTTGAGGCCATGAGCAACTTCATCTCAGGTATATTGACTTGTGTGTATGGTCAGAATTAAAATTCAAGAAGTTTGGAGTCAAATTTAAATGAAAATTCTCATTTCCGAAGCTTAAAATTAAAGAAATGAATTAGGATTGGAATTTTCAGTAAACGACCTCGGAATTGGGATCTGAAGGTTCCAGCAGGTTCGTATGATGATTTCGGACTTGGGCGTATGCCCGGATCGGGTTTTGGATAACCCGGGAGCGTTTTGGCGCCTATTATGGAAGATAGCATTTTAGAAGAAATTGCATCAGTTTGGCTTAAAATGCATTTCAGTGTTATTGATATCCGTTTAGGATTCCAGGACTGGGAGTAGCTTCGTATGGTGATCTCTGGATTTGAGAGCGCGATCGAAAGTGAATTCGGAGGTCCGTAAGTCATTTTGGAGCCGTTTGGATAAAGATAGAAAATTGAAGGTTTTTGAGAAAATTTGATCGGAAGT
>MU672641.1:58439-124072 GCA_026770625.1 Nicotiana glauca | reverse complement strand
GGATTTTCTACCCTTTTTACTTTAAAAATTCCGTATTGTACACGATAGGTATTGTTAAAGGTATTTGGACTCCTTTAGATGCTCATGACTTGTGACACCCCGGTCGGGTTGTATTGAGATGATTTGGGGTTGTTGGCTGGCCTTGTCTTCACGAGAGGCGTCATCATGACCAGGTATGGAATTTGGGTCGTGACATGAATGCTATACTTGAGAGGCATGTCTACTTTACCATATATGTGAACGAGCTAAACATTTCATCTCTTGAGTTATATACCTTTGCTTTCTTCACTATACTGTCATGAATTGTTATTGGCTATTCGTGTTGGACCTTGACCTTCTCCGAGCTCTTCACTTCTTTCAACCAAAGGCTATGTTTATTACTTATTAAGTACATTGGATCGGTTGTACTCATCCTACACTTCTACACTTTGCCTATAGAATTTTGAGCTGATGTTGTTGTGTATGGTGGGAGCGGGCATTGAAGATGTGCTTGTGTTCCGGTTATAGCTGCCTCTTGCTCTTGGTAGATTTAGATTTATAAATCTGTTTATCTATATTTAAAATAGATGATGTATTTATTTCATACCAGATTTGTAAATTATGAGTCTTAGAAGCTTATGACTTGTACTACTAGTCCTTGAGTTATTGTATAAATGTTCAGTTATTTTATCATTTATTTCCCATTCATTTGGAGTATGTTAATTTTTAGTTGGCTTACCCAGCGGGTTGGGTTAGGTGCCATCACGACTAGTTGGATTTTGGGTCGTGACAGGTTACCACAGACCGTGAGGATATTCAATACCATTTGGCACATAGGTAAAGTTGAGTTCTGTATTTCACCCTCAGACAGATAAGCGATCCGAGCGAACCAGTCAGATCTTGGAGAATATGTTAAGTCCATGTATTATTAATTTTGGAGATCAGTGGGATAAGCTTCTACCTCTAGTGGAGTTTGCCTATAATAACATCTATAAATCTACTATCTAGATGGCTTCGTATGATCCCTTATATGAGAGGCAATGTCGTTCTCTGGCTGGTCGGTTCGATCCCTATGATGCAAGGTTATTGGGCACAAACTTGGTTCGTGATGCTTTGGAAAAGGTGACATTGATTCAAGAGAGGCTTCGCACAGCTCACTCTAGGTAGAAGAGTTATGTTGATAGGAGAGTTTGTAATATGGCGTTCATGGTGGATAAGAAGGTTCTTCTTTGAGTTTCTCCTACATAAGGCATGATGAGGTTTGGAAAGAAGGGAAAGTTGAGACCAAGGTTTATTGATATTTTTTAGGCAATGGAGAGAGTTGGTGAAGTTGCTTATAGACTCGTTTTACCTCCTATTCTTTTGGGAGTTCATTTGGTGTTTCATGTCTCTATGCTTCTGAAGTATCATAAAGATAAGTCACGTGATTTGGAATCCAACATAATGTAGTTGGATGAGAATCTGCTTATGAGGAAGAGATGGTAACCATTTTGGATAGGCAAGTTTGGAAGCTCAAGTCTACGTAGATCACGTCAATGCAGATCTAGTGGAGCAGTAAGCCCGTCGAGGAGGTGACATGGGAGAATGAGTGTGATACGCGAACAGATACCCTCACCTTTTTGGCTTTACATGTATGATCCTAAATCCATTTGAGAAAGAACGTTTGTTTAAGAGGGGAAAAATGTAATGACCCAGGCTGTCTTTTTCTATATTTGAGCCTCGTTTCCCCAGTTTTGTTTCTTGTATGCTTGTTTGTTATTCTGTGACTTGCCGAGATTGTTGGTTTGGTTACAGGGAGGTTTAAGAGTGAATTACAACACTTAGTCATTTGTTGGAGGCTTAAGCTGTAAGAGTTTACCAAGTTTTCACTTTTGTGTAATCGAACTCGGATTGGTAATTTTGATGGTTCTAGTAGGCTCGAATGGAAATTTTGGACTTAGGTGCATGATCTAATTTGGACTTGGAGGTTGATAAGACGTTTTGGCTCTATTTGCCAAAAGTTGACAATTTGAAGATTTGAAGAGTTCATAGGTTTGATCGGGGATTGACTTTGATGATATTTGATTTGGATTATTGTTCCGGGACTTGGAATAGGTTTGTTTTGTCATTTGGAAATTGTGTGCAAAGTTTGGATGCAATCAAGATTGGTTAAGCTTGAATAAGACACTTAGTTTGAAGTATGGAAGTTCTTGAACTTAAGAGAAGTTCAATTGAGTTTTGATCATTGATTCATTGATGTGATACACTTGTACGTATTTGGAGGCTTTTGATAGGTTCGGATAGTGTTCATGAACTTGTTGTTATAAGTGGATAGTGTCCCGGGGGACTCGAGTGTGTTTCAGATAGGTTTTGAATCATTTTGTTGTTTGATGGCAGATCAGTTGCTGTTGTGTCGCACCTGTGAGGTTTGCTGTGTAGGTCCCACAAATATAGGCTTGAGTTAGAAGCATGCAGACCTCTTATGTGAAGGTTAGAGATCATAAGCGTATGCGCAGAAGAAAACATGGGTCACACCTACGGGATCACAAAAGCGAGGCTTAGCTCTGCACGTGAGAGGGTCGGTTGGTCTAATGAATCTTGCAGATGTGAGGTTTTGGGCACTCAAGCGACATCGCATAAGCAACACCTATGGTTGACTGGAGGCTATTTGTGGGGAGTTTTAATAAATACTTTGAGGGTAAGTAATTCTCACTTATATTTGACGATTCATCTTTGATTTATATGGATTTATGCACTTTAATCATGTAGTTTTGGAGGAAAAATTGGCGTTTTAACCTACAACTTAGATAATAAATTTTCGGAATTTGAGAGTAGATTTGGACTTGGTTTTAGAATCAATCACATATTTGGACTCTTAGGGTTATGGGTAGTTGGGATATGCGTATAAGTAAGATGATAAACGTATATGCAGGTTATGTATGAAATATGACCGGACTAGTCTTTAGCCCTCTATTATGCCTTACTATGATTGGGTGCTTTGTATGATAGATGTGTAATCCTTTTATGACTATGTGAGAATATTCTTTCATGATAGAGACGATGTTTAGAATTTTTATCTCATAATTAGCTAAGATGGGCTATTGTTAATTGTTGCTGTCGACGCCCACTTTTTCTCGCGAAATCGGGTTTACAACATTTGGGAGGACAACTCGTTTCCCTTTTGGGATTCGAGTTTTTGGAATTGAAGAGTCGCCACCTAATGATTAAAGTGCATTAGGACACTAGTAAGGGGTTTGAGTTTGAAGAACCAGAGTTTGGGTAAGGGCTAGAAATTATCTTGAGGGGAAGGTGTTAGGCACCCCTCAAGATCCACTAGTGTGGTTCTCGGCCATGTTATATTGTAACTTTACATAATCAAGTAACCAATTAAGGATTCGAATATATAACATTGAAAATAAGTTGAAAACTTTTGAAACTAAGTAGGGAGAGCAGAGATTTATGAAAAAGATTTGAATAATTTTACGAGATGAGATGAAAGCAAATCAAGGGAGAAGGGTTCTAGGTTTACGATTAATATGAATCACATCAATGCAATATTCAGTAATCGCTCCTTAGAAAAGGGGCTACATGAGATATTAGCGTATCGATCATCATCTCCATATTCTACCATTCCCACCACGTAAAGGTTATTAAACACGTGAGTTGGTCACGAATGCTTATTGTGTGCTATTACCCGTCCCATCCTATAAGTCATGGAGGGTATTTAGGACCACTATTCCTATATGGTAAGGAATTGGCTGAACCCTCAGGTTTAAAGGATAAAATGCTAAGCGACATACATAACAAATAGGACTGCACATAAGGAAACATATAAAGGCAAATAAAGGCTCATCGAACCCTCCACAAGTAAACACATAATTAGCACGTCTCAAACACATTCAAGGTCTCAAAGATAGGAGTTTTTTACAAAAGGAATAGGTAACAACAGTTGAGTCGGTGAAAAGAACCGTTAAAGCATGGTTTAAAAATGAAGTGGTGATGGTAGTTGAATGAGGTGCAGGACAAATAAAATAGCATGATTCTGGGCAGAGGATGGTAACCCAGTAGTTTGAGAACATAAAAATTAGGAACTCGGTGAGGGTAAATAGATGTACCATTTCAAAATCGTTTCCAAAAAGAGCAGGATTTTAATAAAAATCAGAGTGAACTTTAGAGAGTCAAAGCAAGAATGGGAGTGGCAGAGTTCAAAATTAAAAGAGACTGGTTAGTCTTAAACTGGTAACAACATGATTAATCGATTGTGATCAGGCCTAAAGTTTGCCTAGATGTCGTATGCATTGTCTGATTATCTTAAAGAGTGGACATGCATATTTGATTCTGATTCTTCTAAGGTACGCATGACAAGGTACTTCGAGAAGCGTTTTAAACCACTTAGCCATATTTTAGCAAGGTTATTAGACTAACATGCTAATTAACCACTGTAATTCGAACATATTAGAAATCCTAAGGACAAGATATCTAATGTACATAGGAGTACCTAGAACATGGTTTTTAATATGCCAATGCAGTAATGACTGTTTATTTGGCTTGTTATTAATTAATTAGAATTAAGAAGTGCATGCAATAACATACTGAGAGTGAAAGACCTAAAACATAATTTCTAACATATGAAATGCATGTCCTAAGCAGGTTATCTGTTGCGCAAATAGGTAAATAAAAACTTATAAACATGTTTTNCCCCCCCCCCCCATATTCACTATTCAGCCCCCAATCGTTCATTTACAAATTATTACAAACCCAATAATATCTGAATTAGAGTAATAAAGAACAAAAACAAGAAGTTATTCTATAGGAAGCCTTCAATCAGGCCCATTCTTCCAACCTCGCTCCTTTCGAGTTTGACAGCCTTTGCCATGGTCTGGGTGCGGCAAAGCTCCCTGGGGTCCCATTGGGGTCCCTGGCCAATACCAGGACCCAAACACTTAGTAGAATATGGAACAGGTGCAGAGTGGGATTACCCGCCTTGTGTGTCAAAGTTCAGTGGGTACTCGGAGGTACACAAAGCAATGCTCACACGAATGGGGTAGAACCGATTCGCTAAGAGTAGTGTGAAGTGCAGGAATGAGAGGAAAGTTGATAATTTAAAGAGTTTACACAGAGTTGGAGAGTTGCACACAAAGATAATGGGCAAAGGGGACAAACAGATGACATAAACATCACCAAAGGATACAGAGACTTAATACAAACTTACTAAGCATGGGTACACAAAATCAAAAGAGTTTAATGAGACTTTGAAACAGTTAGGTTTAGTCATAAAAGTAAATAGTAACAGCATATAGTCATAACATGTGAGATTAGGAACAAGCAGTAGTCATGAGCGTGCAAGCATCAACAGGAAAACCAAGAATCAATCACATGTTGCACAACAAAAGCATAAGTAGAAAACAATTAGGAATAGGACACACTGAAGTGGTAATAACCACATTGGTTTGGAGCATGTAATTTAATCAGAACATACCAGTGATAAGAGAACAATATCAGAATGCAAAAGCCAAATATAATCACGATATTAGCCTTAGCTTTTCAGTTGGCTAATGACAGTCAGGAACAGGGAGCAACAACAACACAAGAGAGAAAATGAGAGAAATACCATAAGAGAGAGCAATGTGATTGATGTGTGTGTTCGTGATATACAATGTGTTTGTTGTTTTAAAAGCTAATGGGGGTACTTATAGTACTGAATACGAGTAAACAAACAAGGTAGCAGTCCCTAATTAAGGAACTGGCATCAATCATAATCCAATCAGTACATGGACTCCCCTTTAATTAAGGAACCAAAGTCAAACGGTAATAAGCAATCATTTAAAAAGGAAAGAAATCACAAAGCATGGTATGATCACATAAGGAAATAGAATAGCATAGATCATGCAATAAAGACTAGGTACACGATATTCTAAATCGGAAAATAGGTCAAGCAAATCAATCGACATATTTGTGCACACATATAGGGCAAAATAGCATTTTAATTCTGGAAAATAGTTTTCAGAATAAAGAACGAGATTGAAAACCTAGAGAATCAGTATTAATCGAGGAAAGTATCCCATAAATTAAGGAAGCAATTCGAAATCAATACCAAACCATAAGAAAAACATACATAATCACAATATAAGGCAAGTATCACAGTCTCAAAGAGGTTTGTAAGAATCAGTATAAAATACTCATGTAAACAATCAGAGAAACCATAAGCGAAGAACACAGAATGGTAGGGGAATGAAATGCTAGCAACAAAATTAAAGCGAAGAGCACGAGACTCAGAGAAGAACTCGGAAGAACACACAAATAAGCAAATAATACAAACACAAACACATAAGGCTAGGGTTTCATCAGACTTAAGCAAAACGTTTAGAAATAGTACTAAGAATCACGAATTAGTGCTCAAAAAAAAAATAAAGTGATTTTAAAAAGGGGTTCAGAAACCCTAGTTTCAAAACAGGAGCAAAAACGTTTAAAACTTGAGCAATCGTAAAGATCGAGTAGAGAGTAGTGCAAAACATAAAGACGTGAGCTAAAATCGTTAAAAAAATATCGTGATTCAAGAGGTTTGGGTCGAGATTAGGGTTTCATAAGAAACCAGTGAGAAGTAAGAGAAACCTGGCTGTGAAACTTAAGGATAATGGTGTTTATAGCACCATCGCACCAAAACCCATCGGAGAAAGGACGGCGACAAACCCGTGCAAAAATTCAGTGACCGTCTTATATAGTGGAGACTCATGGGGTTTCAAGGATGGAGAGAACCGGTGAGCTAAGGCTTCAAGGCGGCTGGTGGTCGAAAGAGGCGAGGCTGGAGGTGGCCGTAGAGAGGGTGAATGTCATCGGAGAGAAGGAACCAGAAGGTTCTAGAGAGAAGGAGGAGAGGAAGAGACGGGATAGAGAGAGAGACTGGTCTAAAAAAATGTGGGGTCGGGGGGGGGGGGGTAGATTAGAATTTAATTAAGGAAAAATGATCTGGGCCGTTGATCTTATTTGATCAACGGCTTATTAATTTGGAGTTGGGCAGGGTTATATTAGGGATTGGGTTGGGGCGAATTTAATTGGGTATTGGGTCAATTGAATCTAATTAAATCTGATAGGGGCGGGGTTAAATTGGGCTAAAATTGAAATAATAAAGGGCTATGTGTTAAATAGCCAATTTCTCTCTTTTATTTTTTTTTTATAAAATAGTTAAAATAATTTTAGAAATAAATTAAAGGCACTGAACTAATTAATAACGTATCAATATTATTCTAAAAATACTGAAAATGATTTCATAATTGTAAAATGCTATTAATTGTAATATAGGCTATAATTGCAATTTAACTTAGAAAATACCAAACAAATTTGTGAAAATATGCAAACATTACCTTAATTATATATTGGTGTAAATATGAGAATAGAAAATAAAAAAATTTAATTTGGGAATAATTATTGGATTTTGTACCGCTAAAATAGATAGTAAATTGATTTTAAAGATCTTAAAAACTAGAAAAAAATACCAAAACTCTTGGGCATGCTTATACGTGCATACACATGCCATTTTGAGAATATTTTCAGTATAAAAAATATACAAGGAAAAATTGGGTATCAACATTTGCTATTATAAATTTTCCCGTACTCATGTTTCACATCTTTAGCATGCATCCACACTTTAAAATTATTATTATGTCGTTGTGCACATTATTGATGAATTGTGAGCATTTTCTATTTTAGGATGAATTATTATCGTGGATTATTTTGATTCGGCACATATGGATATTTGAGTGGATTGGTTTGGTATGGGCACGAGGTATCTTCTATGCTGATATTTTGGTGTGACGAATTGTGGCACAAGGTCTTTATCGTGCAACATGTGAAAGTGGATTCATCCCCTAGGATCGCCCGCTCATGTCTGTCTTTTGATGGAATACACGCGGATTATAGTAATTCAACTGATGTTGATTGATTCGATGCGTAGGTGGATGATAGGGCTGTTTATCGGGCGCATTGAGCGGTTATTTACTCTCAACGGTTTGGCTTATCGGTTATCGGCTTTTAAATGTATTAATCCCGCTAGCTACCCAATAAGGTATAAGACGGATTGGTATCGGTTTAGCTCTTATCTGGCGGTTTATCGGCCTAGCAATTCATATATATATATATATATGTTTCATTTATACATACACGAGCCTCAGACATTGGCATGCCAGTGATTATTTTTTTTAACTGGAAACTTGATTTAATTGGATATTGCTAACCAGCAAGAATTTCCGACATCGCAAATACTTGTTCATCTCCATAATTTTTGTATCACTATATGTTGGCTTCTACAAATAAGGTTCAGATGATAGCATGGCTGGTTTGATCTACGGTGAAGATGGGGTTTCCTTTAGTTCACTTTTTCGCTCAAATATCAAGAATTATGCTAGTTATACGGAACATCATTGACCATCTTGCGAATCAAAACCAATATGGTTGCAATATCAATGTTTTCCATTGTTAAACATAAGACCACTTCACTATTCTCAGAAAAACCATAAGAAATACTTTAACTGGCCATTAGATTTTCTCTGTTGAATTTCACTTTTTTTCAAAAGAGTTGCTATTTGAAAAATAAAGCGCTGACCAATAACATGATTGCTTCAAATATGATAATGCACAATTGATATCAATTTGACGGTATTATGATTTGTGATTACATCATGCTATTAGTTGCCCGTTTAAACTCCGTGGTTTATATATATATATATATATATATATATATATATATATTCTTAATGGGTTAACGGATTAGCCGTTACGAAAATTAAATAATAATAAATAAAAAATTAATCCATTCCCCGTCCGTTAAGACGTTAAGCCGTTAACAGTAAGCCATTAAGCTTCGTTTCGGTTCGGTTCGGTTTTCGGTTTCGGACCGATTTTGAACACCCCTTGTGGATGATGATGAATGGGGTATAAGGGTAGAAACTTAGCGATGCAAGTGAATCATTTATTCCTTATTATATATTTTTATATGCTTTTATGTTGAGTTTTAACATGCTACTATATGCATATGTTATTGACTATTGATTCGATTGCCAAGATTGATTTACCTATGATGAATTGATAACTCTTGTTTTGTTGAGTTGACGATATCGCAAGTTGTTATATTCTTATTTGAACCTCGTCACTTATTCATCGAGGTTAGTCTTGATCCTTACTGAGTACACAATTTTCCATACTCATACTATGCTTATGCACATTCTTGTGCAGATTAGGGTATTGGAAGTAGAAGATCTCGAGATCGAGCACACTTGTTGATCGAGAGGATTCGAGGTAGTGCTGCATGGCCATAACAGACCCGTGGAGTCCGTTTCCCCTATTTCATATTGTTGTTATACTTTTAGATAATATTGTACTATTGAGACATTTTATTGTATTTAGTTTTAGAGCTCATGACTTTGTACTACCTGATTTTGGAAATTTTGTATTATAAATCACTTTATTAGTTGTTGTTGGAAAGTTACTCTATTATTTATGTTACTCACACATATTATATCTCTTTTTTGCTGTTTTGAAATCCCTATTATATGTGTCTTACCTAGTCTTGGAGGTTAGGTGTCATCACGATCTTTGGTGTGATTTTGGGTCATGACAATAAATAAAGTGTATATTAATGATTCTCAAGATAGGTGAAAATCTTCTAAAAAATTATCTTAGTGTGAGCTCCAAAAACAAAAATGGTGAACTGAGCTCAAAATTCCAAAATTAGACCTTACGTGCCCCTGACAACATTTTCCTATTTGCGATGATGACCAACGCCATCATGATAGCGATGAGAAACCAAGCGAATACCCTTCGCGGTCACGATTCTCACCCATGCGACTCTGATGAACAAAACCCCCGGCCCAAAATTCTTTCTATGCGATCGCGAACTTTGCTCCACCATCGTGATGCATTATTGTGCACCAGCAATTTCAGTAGTTATAATTTTTGTTTCCAAGTTCTCTAAAACATCCCCAAGCTCCTTGGGTACTAATCAGAACATATAAGTCTAAAAATACTATACGGACATATCCAAAGTCTCAAAGCACGAATCAAAGCTCATTGACTTCAAACAATGATCATTGTCAAACTCACGAAATTTTAACTTTCAAATTAACAAGCATGCGTACCAAAATGTTCTAAGTCCTTCGGGACCTGAACATTCATGCAAGTAACAAGTCATCATACAAACTTGCAGTAAATCTCAAACAAGAGAATAGGGCGATAAAACTCAAAATGATATGTTGGATCATTATATATATATAGATATATATTGCGGTAATTGCACCTTGTTCCAACAGTATGGAGTATTATCGAGTATAAACTTCTATTATTGAATAGCCCCATCGGGGTCAAGGTCATCTTTATATCACATGTTGTTATGTCACATTGATTTAAGGAGTTGTTTTTAAATTTAACAAATCGTATAATAAGTTCATTAGTGATGCAATATATTGACTTTTACACCTTAAAAAATTAAGTAAATCTTCATCACCGGAATTTCATTTTTCCATTTCATTGATGAATATAATATATCACATATATGTTTTTGGGGTCTATAAGTATGCATCATCAAATGGTTTAGAATGCACTTCTTTGCAGCCATGGTCTATTCTTTAGAATCATCGAAAGAACTTGAAAGTTCAATAAGTCTTCAGGAAATTACTAAGGAACCCATTGTTTCTATCCCAAATCGCTACCTTTGCATTGATGAAGAACCTTCCCTTCTCTCAGAAGCCAGCCTTGCACCAGCTATCCCCACAATTGACTCGAAAGCATTAGTGATGGAGCAAACCAGAGGTTCTGAACTTGAGAAATTGCACTTAACTTGCAAAGAATGGGGGATTTTTCAGGTAAAATAATTATTCGATAACATAATAACAAAAATTTCGTGCTTCAATTTTGCCAAATTATGTAAATCGTTTAAGTCTGAATGGTAACACAAAATCCATTTTCACCTCAAATGTTTTCCTCCTTGATATATTTATTCCGGTGTTTTATTGGAGAGTGAATTTTTTTTTTTTGAAAAACCTATACATTAAAATAATAATATTATTAGCAAATCGGAGGGTTGACTTGTTTTGATGAAGTATTTGCGTACTAGAAATTAGTAATAATAACGGATTCCTTCTGAAAAATATTTCTATGAGAAATTAAACTTCCGTCATATGAAACACGATATCGAATGTATAATTAATAGCGTGTTAGGAGGAGGTTGTGGAAAAGCTGTTAACGCCTTGTGTTTATTTATTTGTGTGATTATGACATGTAATAATAAACATGCATCTACAGTTGGTAAATCATGGAGTCAGCTCTTCAATAATGGAGAAACTCAAGTATGAGATTGAAAAATTCTACAGACTTCCACTTGAAGAGAAAATGAGATATAAGGTTAGGCCAGGTGATTTTGAAGGTTATGGCCAAGCAGCTATTTTACACTCTCAAGATCAAAAGGGCTTTGATTGGGCTGATAGGTTTTACATGATAACCAACCCTGTTCAGAGGAGAAAACCACATCTTCTTCCACAACTCCCTCCTTCACTTAGGTCACATCTCTCTCTCTCTCATCATATTTCATCTTATTTTTAATTCTAATTAAGTTTAACTTTTATATACTCACGGTCGGTAAAAAAAAATAATTTTTACTGTATCAAATTACCTAAAATAAAATTACAAGCAAGGCGGATTTTGCGGTGCCGAAAAATTACATCATACATACAAGGTTAACTCTATTTCTTGCATCTATATACTCCCTCTATTCTAATTTAATTATGTGAACTTGTTTGACTGAGACTCTTGGAATTTATGGTTCTAAACAAATCAAAAAGGGGTCCAAAGTATTTCGGTAGTTGTAAAAGCTTCTCATTAAGGATAGAATTGAAAGTTTAAGCTAGATTATTTTCAAATTTAGAATGGAGTCATTCTTTTTGGAACGGACCAAAAAGGTCACATAAACGAGAACGGAGGGTGTATTATGTTTTGAATCACCTTGATACAGGCCAAAAACTTAGCGTTGTGGTCAAGGGGATTCAAAATTTTTGTGAAGTCACTAGTTCAATTCCAATTGGCTATTTTTTTTTTTTTTGACCCATTAGCAAAAATTATGCATCTGTCACTGATTACGTGTCATTATCAATTAAAAAGTACGATAAATCACCTTGAAAATAAAAATAGGATACAAGGTAGAATACGTTAAAATCCAGACATTATGTATACTCTCGGTGTATGTATGAAATAAATTTATTTATTCTACTATGTTACAGAGAAACTTTGGAGATTTATCTGTCGGAGTTGCAAAAACTTGCAAAGGTCCTTCTATGGTCGATAGCCGATACGCTAAAGATTGCGAGAGAGGAAGTAGATAAGATGTTCAATGATGAGGATGGGATGCAATCTGTGAGGATGACTTACTATCCACCATGCCCAAAACCTGAGCTTGTTATGGGCTTTAGACCTCACTCAGATGCCACAGGAATCACAATCCTTCACCAAGTTAATGGGGTTGATGGCTTTCAAGTCAAAAAGGATGGTGTTTGGATCCCTGTGCACTTTCTTCCTAATGCCTTTGTTGTTAATCTTGGTGACATTCTTGAGGTTTTCACTTTGCTGCTTCACTTTGTTTTTATTTCATTTCACTACCATGACTTCTCCATGCCTCAAAACAGAAAAAAAGATTACTATATATATATGGAATTATAATTAACTGCAAAAGTAAGAAACAGAGAAAATTAAACCCATTTTTCGTAAGTATATATAGTTTCTAGTAGTAGTAGAAGATCAATAGTCTTCATTTTGAAATTTCGGAAGTCTTGAAAAACATATATTTTAATGCATATTCATTTTATAAGCCTTGGAGCAACGGTAATGTTGTTTCCAAGCCATGGGAGCAGCAATTAGTGTTTGCATTAGGGCAAACTGTTTATATTACGTCCGTTGATGAAGTTTCGTCTTAATTTGTATAGAAAATAGAAGGTGGGGAAATTTTGGGCTGAGAATTTCTTTTTTATGAAAAAGAGACTTAAGTAGTTCATTTTGACTTGAAAGGCAGCAGTTGCACATGTAAAAGCACTCATAAAGTTAAGGAAATACGCATAGAAAACCAGTTAATGATCATTAATTAAATATGAACTCATAAAATAAGTTTAAATAGATGAACATAAGAAAAAACTGTGACAACTTTTCTTTTCTTGTTAAATAGAGCATTATTTTAGCCAATATGAAAAATAATAAACTCCATATCAACCTAATCATCGTCTGGACCACACAACTAAAATAATGAAGAATAACATGTTTTCCGAATGACTAAAATTCTAGCATTCCACGGGATTAATAATGAAACAATCCCGCGGATTAAACATCTTTTAATTAAATATGACGCAACTATTTGTTCTTTTGATGGTGACTTGAATATATATGAGGTTTAATTTTCTAGTGTAGGCTAGATGATACAGATACAATATTTTAACCCCCACCCCCACCCAATCAAGTTCCTGTGACACAAAACACAGTTTATATCATACCTTTTTAGCATGTTAAAATAGTGATATTTTTTACTTAAAAACTCTTTAATTTTAAAAAGTTTATTTTAAATAACGACATGTTCTTGTTGTAATATAAATGTAAGGATATGTCTAATACTAAGTTTCAAGGATGCTTTTGGTATGTACAAAAAGTTTTTATTTCTTTCTTAAAACATACTCAATCAAAGTATAAAATAAAGTGGAAATAACTTGGAACTTGATTAGAGATCAGCCAATTTTAGTAGCCATTTAGATATTTGTGATAGCATGTAAGAGTTACAGTAATTATATATCTTCCCAATGAAAGAAAATAGAATAAGTTGAGCCATTGGAGGAAAAATAACATTTTTTGCCAAAAGTTTTTCAAAATTTTGGGAGGAAATCAAATATTATTCGGAAATTTTCTAGTATATTTCTCTTTGTTATCAGATTGTGATGCTAATTTAACATGCAGATATCGAGCAATGGTCTATACAAAAGCATAGAGCACAGGGCAACAGTGAATTCAAGTATAGAGAGGATCTCAATAGCCATGTTCTTTAATCCAAAGTTCGAAGCAGAGGTTGGACCAGCAGCTTCTCTAATAAACCAAGACAATCCACCAGCATTCAAAACAGTGAAAATGGAAAAACTAGTGAAAGATTACTTCTCCCGTAAGCAGGACGGAAAGTCATTCTTGGAGCATTTGAGGATTTCAAAAGGCAAAAGACCATAATAGTGGTTGAATTTGCGAACAATATTTCAAGACGATGTCAAAGTTATATGGTTACGCAACATTATGTATTTCCCTGGAAATAAACAAAGTTAGACTATGTATAAACATCAATAGTATATTAAATCTTCAACTTTGTAATATTTTATGTATTGGTATATAGAGGACGCTTTATGTAAATTTCTTTTCTATTTTCACATACATTATATTTGGTCAACTCAAACGATAAATTCAAAAATTAGGTTTGTCACATTAAGGTACTGAATTAGAAGGCACCCAATGCGCCCTACCGAGCGACTCCGAACTTACTAGAAAATGTTTAAAACATATTTGCACCCAATATCAATCTTGGATATGACTAGATAGAATCCCATAAGTTAGGCCGTAGCCAAATAAAGAATCCCGTAAGTTATAATAAAGGTACGATTCCTTATTAAAAATGTTAATTATCTTTGTTTCTTGATATCTGAGATGTAATATTTATATCTGCAAATAAAACTTACCTATTAAGTTGACCCGAATAAATTAAAAATAATCAAATGAATAGTCTTAACAAGCTCCGTATTAGTCATTACAAGGTGTACATTAAAGAAAATTATGGCACCAGCTATTTTTTGGGTGAAAGAAATTTTTTTATTGATCTACACCTGACAAGAATATTTATATTTTGTAACCAACTATAACTATAAGCTATTATTTCCTTCTATGCATCCCTACTATGTAGTTTTGCTCTATGGTATACTATCTATACAAAAAATTTATCCTTTCTTTTTCTTTCCAATTGTTTATGTTATCTCTGATCATTTGTAGTCTATACTTGCTATCCTCTTTGATACTCTGCCACATTTTCCCTGGTATTGGCACTTTTTGGTTCCATAGGGCTTCATTTCTTGCTTTCCATATTTCATACATGACTGCTGCTATCATAGCAGTCACAAATCCTCTGCATAGTCTTCCTTTGATACTTCTTCCAAATTTCCTCCATATGTTATTCCAATCTAAGTTGTTGCTCCTTAATCCCAGCCAACTGCACAGCTCCTCCACAGTTTTTCTTGAGAATTGGCATTCAATGTATAAGTGTTGGATTGTTTCATCATGGTTGCCACATAGAAGGCAGGTCTTCTCCTGGCTTGTCCCTATCTTGTATAGTCGATCTCTTGTAAGTAGTATGTTCCTCATTATCAGCCACCCTATGAAGCTATGCTTTGGCACATTCAATCTGTTCCAGATCCATCTAGCATATGGCCATTTAGGTGTTTCTCCTCTTCTCCATTTGTATCCCTCTTTCACAGTATTTTTTTTGCTCAGTCCTTTCCAACCTTGTTGTTCAAATCTAGCTTCAAATATGCTTTTAATATCACATATCTTCTTCCAGTACCATGTACTATCCTGTGGTGCTTTATATTGCCACTAGTCCTTCCCTTTTATATAGATATGATTCACCAATCTAACACATAAATTATCACTTTTTTGTTCAATGCTCCATACATATTTTGTAATTGCTGCTTCATTCCATACAATACATTCCTGAATGCCTAGACCTCCCTCTTCTTTTGGTCTACATACAACATCCCATGCTACCAAAGGTGGTTTATTGGTAATCACTTTCCCTTCCCATAGATAGTTCCTGCATATTGCTACTTTTGCTTTCATTACTTTTTTAGGCAGTATAAAGATAGATGCCCAGTAGGTGTGCAGGTGTAGTAGTACAGTATTCACCAGCTGAGTTCTCCCTGCATAAGATAGGTTTCTGAACCCCCATCCCTTGATTCTTATTAGGATCTTGTCTATTAGTTTTTCACAGTCCACTGCATTCAGTTTCTTTGGAGATATAGCCACTCCCAAGTAATTGAATGGTAGCTTACCTATCTTGTACCCAGTCATCTCTTATATCTTCAATTTCCTTCATGTTCATATTTGCACTGAAGATGTTTGATTTTTCTGCATTGACTATCATCCCTGAAGCCTCAAAAAATGTCATGAGACCCCTTAACATAAGCATTACAGAGGTATACTCCTCTTTGCTAAATAGAATCATGTCATCTGCAAAACATAAGTATGTCAGCTTCAGTCCTTTGCATTTGCTATGGAACCTAAACTCCTTTTGCTGAGCTACATGCCCCATCACTCTAGTAAACTACTCCATACAGATCACAAACAAAAGGGGTGATATTAGATCCCCTTTCCTTAGCCCTCTCTTTCCTTTTATGTTCCCATAACATCCTCCATTCAAGCTGATGCTATAGCTAGTTGTAGATATGCATTCCATTATCCATCTTATGAATTTTCCAAGGAAATTTAAAGCATGTAACATCTCCTCTACAAACTTCCATTCTATAGAAGCATAGGCTTTCTTTAAGTCCAGCTTGATTAAGTAGCTTTTTGTAGTATTTTTCCTGTTATATAATCTAACTATATCTTGACATATCAGGATATTTTGCACTATTGTCCTTCTTTTCAAAAATGCACTCTGATTCTGTGATATGATATCTGGTAGCACCTTCTTTAATCTATTGCATAACATCTTCGATATGATCTTGTTGATCATATTACAACATGCTATAGGTCTGTAGTCTCTCACTGTTGCTGCATGAGAGGATTTTGGTATTAATATTATTACAGTGCTGTTTATTGCCCTTAGTATCTTCCTAGTTTGAAAGAACTCCAATACTGCCTCAGTGATATCTTTGCTAACAATAGTCCAACTATCTTTGAAAAATTAGCTTCCATACCCATTTGGTCCTGGTGCTTTTGTACCTTCTATGCCCCATACTGCCTCTTTGACCTCATGTTGGCTGAATCTTTTGGTCAATTGTGATCTTTGTTCTTCTGACACTCTTGGCCCTTCCTGTACAATGTTGTTTGCAACATGGTTCCTGTTCTTTTGTTCTGTGCCCAATAAATTCTTGTAGAACTACTGAAAAAGCTTAATGAACTTCCTCCTTATCAGGCATTGTTTCCCCATGGATGTTCTGAATGGTGAACATTCTAGTTGTCGTTCTTTTTGCCTTGATCACTGAGTGCAAGTATCTAGTATTCATGTCTCCATATTTGAGCCATTGCACTTTGCTTCTTTGTTGTAGGTACTTTATTTTTGCCTCTTTTCAGTATGTATATTCCTTGCTCAACTCCTTCTCTTCTCTACTACATTTTTCATTTCTAGGTTCTCTTTGTATTTTCTCCTGACACTCCATCAGCCTATTCTTACTATTTTCTTCTCTTTTCTCCACCTCACTAAATCTGTCATTATTCAACTTGTTCAGTTCTTTCTTGAGTGTATTCATTTTCCCAACCACCTGGTATATTTTTGTTCCTTGGATTTGTTGGCTCCAGCTTCCTTCCACCCTATTCATGAAGGATCTATCCATGCTCCACATGTTATAGTATCTGAACCTCTTCTTTTTTGGTCCTCTATCCCCTTCCCATTGAATGATTGCAAGGCTGTGATCATACTCCCTTGCTGGCATGTAGTGTACTTCAGCAGCTGGCAATTTGTTTATCCATTCATCATTGATGAATACCCTGTCTATTCTACTAAGTACCCTGGCTTCACTATCTTTCTTATTGCTCCATGTGTAGAAACAACCTGATGACTTCATCTCCTGCAATTCACAGTATTCCACACATTCTTTAAAATCTTTAATTTCAGCATAGGTCACCTTATTCCCCACTCTATCCTCTTGAGTGATTATAGAATTCATGTCTCCCATTATTGCCTATGCTCCTTTAATATGATCAGCTATATTTCTTATATCTCTCCATATTTCTTTCCTCATTGCTTGGTCATTAAACCCATATATCATTGTAATATTCATGTTCTTCCCTGTGCTTCTATGTGTGATCATGATGTGGATTAGTTGTTCAATTACCTTTTCCACCTGATTGTGAAGATTTGTGGTCTCCACAGTATCCATACCCTCCCTGCATTATGTTTTGAGTGATTGGTTGTATAGGACCAACCTATGCAAAGATGAAGAGCAGTTGTGTTAGACTTAGCTCTCTTAATCTTTGTTTCCAAGAGCCCAAACAGTCCAACATGTTGTCTGTGCAGGAATAGATTTACTTCCTTCTATTTGGTTGTTCTGTTTAGGCCCCTGGTGTTCCAAAATCCAATCCTATGTTGCTGCTTCCTTGCATTTCCTTTGGATTCTCCTTTGCTTGTTCCCCTCCTTCCTGGCTTTCGTTGTTCCTGCTGCTTATTTTTGTACCTATTCCCTTATTGTTCTGAGTTCCTTTATTTCTCCATGTTTTTTTCCCTTGAACCACATGCCATTTTGCCTGTTCCATTTTGTTTGTGTCTACTTATGCTTCTTTCTCCATCCTTTCCTGTTCTTTTTTCCCGTGTTCTGTTCTATTTGATTCTGCTCAACTGTTTCTATTTGCTTTTGCTTTCCTATTGCTCCTCTTTGTTCTTTTTGTGTGGTGTCCTCATTTCCTTCAATGCTCTTTTCTGTCCCCTTCTCTTCTCTTATTTGTCTTATGCATTCCTTCATGTCATGTCCATAGTTGCCACAAGCTATGCAATAGGTTGGTTTCCAGTCATATCTCACCTCCTGTTCTATAATTACTCCCCATTTATTCTCAAACATAACAACTTCTGGGTAGTCCTGGTCCATTTTTATCTCCACAAGTATTCTTGCAAATTGCTTCCTCTGCTTTTGTGTAGTGGCTCTATCTGCCTTAAGTGGATTACCGATCATTCCTGCTATATTGGCCAGTGCATTTTGCCCCCAATACTTAATATCTAGATTCATTAGTCGAATCCACATAGGAATTTTATCAACCACCTGTTTGTTGAACTTGCTATCCGGGCTCCATGGCTTCACTACCATTGGCTTTTTGTCAAACAATCTAACTCCTTCTTTCACTGCATTTTTCTTTCTTTCTAATGAGTGAAATCTTACTATGAAGACTCCCCTATTGACATATGCAATTTTATCGATTCCCAGTGCACCCCATACACGTTTGAAATATCCTTCCATTACTGTTTGCGAGGGATTTGACCCTAAGACATAATAGATAATTGCCGACTTCTAGTATATTATCTCATCCTTAATATCATCCATCGTGATTTTCACATTCCCTTTCCCTTGTTCTTCTCTAGCTTCAGTTAGGTCGTATCCCTCACTTGCTTTCCCTTTTCCAACAATTATACTCCACGCATTCCCAGTTTTTGGAGGTAATTTCCTCAATCGGTATTGATTCACTAACCTCTTCATCCGCTTGTTCTGCCCAGGATCTCGATTTTGGTGTGTTCCTTGCCATTGTCGATGATTCCTCCATTGCTTTCTCTAGATCCATAGGTGTTATTCCTTGAATTGCATTCACATTTCTAAATTTCCTTGCTTCTGAGGTCTGTGGTACACGTTTTAGGTCTCCATTAGTAGTATCTCGCTGTCCGTTACTCCTTCCTCTTGCAGTTTTAGCTTTCCTCGCCATATCAGTTGCCTGAGAGAAGAGCATTCTTTCTAGAGAGAGAAAGTTTTATTTAGTTTTTTTTTCACATTTGGCACCGACTATTTTTAATTCCTAGATCCGCCTGTAAGTACCATGGATTGTTTCCTAAAAGTTGGGACAAGGATTTATGCACTATAGGAAGTGATTTCAAAATCCATACTTGTAGCATCCATCGGTATTATTTTTATCTATGTCCTTAGATGAACTACCTTTTTTCAAGAATCCATCTTTCCTTATTGCCCGCTAGAAATGTCTAGTAAGCAGTGCCATATGTCATCTTTTTCAATATCTTGCTTCTGAGTGGACTTGAGAACCTGCAGGTTCTTGGGCTTTCAGAATTAGTAGATTATCGATCTATTCAATCTTTATTATGCTTAAACTCATATGTTTCCAGATTACCAAAAAGATCATCAAGAGTCATCTTATTAAGATTTCTCACTTCGGTGATCGCATTGACCTTGCTATTCCATGAGGGAAGCAATATGCTTAGTATCTTTCTCATAATTTATTTCAAGTGATAACTTCTCCAAGAGATATCCATTCATTAATAATTGATGTAAGCACTTCACATTTCCTAGTTAGCAAATCAATCTTTGACTACTCACATGGAACGTACCCTCGTATGCACACAACAAAGCATCCCACATGGATTTTGCATCTAAACATGCGGAGATCTATTACATTCATCCGGATCATTACCACATATCAAAATATTTTTGTTTTTAGCATTCTTTTGAACTTGTTTGACATCTTCTTTGGAATATTTTTCTCTAGGCTTTGGTACAACTGTGATACCTTTGTCAACAACCAGCATGGAAATCTTTGGTCATTTTTCAACAATATCCTAGAGCTCCAGGTTTTCTCATAAAAAAATAACGCATCCTCTCCTTCTACCAACCATAGTATTTCCCATTAAATAGTGGTGGTCTTAAAGTTGATTGTCCATCTTGAGCATCTGGTGCTACAACCATTGCATATTATTTCAAGGTATTATACTTTTATGAAAGAACTCTCTTTGATACCAATTGTTAATTTACAGTTGAACTAGATACAAGAAGGGGGTTGAGTTGTATCTTACCCGATTTTCATGATTTCAAATAAAATAGGCAGACAAACAAAAACAGAAATAACTGCATAATTTAAATGACACGAAATTTTTTACGTGGAAACCCTCTTTGGTCAAGAGAGTAAAAACTATGACCTACCCCAGTAGGATTTCCTCAAAACTCTGCTAAAATTCAAATAGTAATTTTTAGGTTACAAGGCTATAAACAAGGGGATTAACTTTAGTACCCTATCCCCTATAATCAACTCAGTTGTAGCTACCCCTTCCCAAACAAACTCTAGTCCAGAAAGCTTACAAAAACTCAAAGTTTCTGTACTAACCTACTACTACACTTCTCAAAACAAATAGGTCACAATCTAAAACATTTGACTGAACCTAACAACTAAAGAACTTAAACAACTTTTTCTTTAGGAATATGATCCTTAGATGAGCAACTTGAGTCTTCAAGAGTTTCTTCTTGCCTTGATTGCTTTTGTCATGAGTAGTTCTATATATGTGATTTTTCTTATAGCGTTAACCTTGGAATACATTAAAAAGCCTTTTTTTATTGTCACGGCCTAAATCTCCCTCCGTAGGAGGTCATGCTAGCACCTAGTCGTAGGAATAAGGTAAGCCTAATATTTACTGAAATAACAACAATAATAAATAATTATTTACAAATGCGAAGAATAAATCTCGGTACAAAATTTACAATCCCGAAACCGGTAGTACAAGTCATAAGCTCAACAGAATTTGCTAGAAACATCTAGATACAACTGTTAAAAAATAAGGATAACGGTACGAAAACAACATAAGAAAGTGACTCCGAAGGCTGCGAACGCAGCAACAGGTTTACCTTGAGTCGCCACAGCAAATATCCGCACAGCTAGCTAATGATCGACTAACTTCAAAATACCTGCATATGCACAAAAATTATGCAGAAGCATAGTATGAGTACGCTATAGCGGTACTAGTAAGTATCAAGACTAACCTCAGTGGAGTAGTGACGAGGGACAAAAAAGATACCTACTGGACTAGATAACCTGAACAAGTATAAGTGGATAACTAACATAGTATGGTATATCAACAAAACAACACATAATGACAATAATGATACAGCGCTTTCAATGAGAAACATAAGTAACAATTTGCGGTGAAGCACAACAAGTAATGAACATTTAAGTAAGCTGATTACAGTCAAAATCCAATGAAAACAGATAAGGAAAGACAAGTAGCAACTCAACAAGAATAACTGCTATCACACCAGCTCTATTCAATAGTCTCCACAAGGTACCATACCTCAATTATATTCACAATTCATGGCTCTCACTTTATGAACCCTAAACACTTAGCATCTTGTGCCCTCATTTCAACTAGTAACTTGTACGGACAACTCGCATGTCAATAGAACCATTCTCACGTAGAAGGTAAGTAGATAAGGGTGTGCATTAATACTCAAAAATATCAGGATCCATCCTCTTAAACCAATAAGAGTGATTTACTACGTGTATGCTTGTGCAACTGTCCTAACACAGTTCATGCCAGCTAGTAAGTATAGAGAAAATGGACAGCACGTAAGAATGTTTTCCTACAATTTTTCACAAGGTAAAACTCACGTAGATAGGTGTGCCAGTACACAAATATCAACAACAAGAATGCCCCCAGGCCAAAACAAGTCATCACAAACCAATCCCTAACATAACCCACCTTTTCTCACCACATGCGTAGTAAAAAATTAAATGCCCGCCTTGTCTCGCCATGCGTGTATAATAATATTCTCGCCTTGTCTCACCACATGCACAAACCATATATATATATAGCCCGCCTTGTCACGCCGCATGTGCACATATCAATAGTAACAATAGCACGGCAGAAACCTCGTGCAACACAACCATAACCGCACGGTAGAAATCTCCTACATCATAATAACAACCGCACTGCAAAAACCTAGTGCATCACCATAACAAACGCACGACAGAAATATTATGCATCACCATAACAAACGCACGACAGAAACATTGTGCATCACAACAGTGAGTACAACTGCAACAATGACAATAACATAAGAGTAATGCAAGTAAATCAATTCAAGAGCTTTCGATCACAAAGAACAGTAGAACAAGTTCACAAGAGTAAACACAATAGAGAATAATAGTCATAATAAGAATAGCTCAACAAGGGAGAAATAATGTGTAACAACAATCCCACAAAGTACAGTACAACAGCAAGAGAGATAACACGAGTCAATAATTTCAAATAAGGATAAGTAAACTAAGATATAGGATATCTAAACTTCCTTTAAGGTTAAGCTATTACGAAATAGATATAACAAATTCAATTAAGGATAAGCAGCACAAAGATAATCATAGCCTCAATTAACGATGAACAAATATAGAAGAGATAATTATACTTTCAATTAAGGAGAAACGATAAGGGAGAGATAGCATGGAAATAGAAGAGGTAACAACTTCAGTTAAGTCAAATAGGCAATATGAGTGGATCATGAGGCAATTAATTTTAATTAAAGCATTTAGAAGTGAAACTAGTAAATAGGAAACTTAGTCATAGAAAAACAACTTCATATTCAGTGAACATAAAGACCTAAGAGCCCAAACAGGTCAACTTTCCACAAATAAGCTTGATCACGTACTCGTCACCTCGCGTACATGGACTTTACATGATACAATTAGCATAAAAGACTCAAATCCTAAGGGGTAGTTTCCCCACACAAAGTTAGGAAAGATACTTACCTCAAAGCAAACATACCGTTAATATAAAATGAACTTCTCGGGTGAAATAACCTCTGGACGGTTCAAATCTAGTCAAAATAACTTCAAAGCTTAACAAAAACTCATAAGAAACTATTCCGGATAATAATGCTTCCATCATTATCAAAAACTAAAAATCAACCCAAAAGTCGACCCCTAGGCCTACACCTCGAAACCCAATAAAATTTACAAAACTTGAACACCTATTCCGAAACGAGTTCAACCATACAAAAATTACTAAATTTCGATACCAATTCGTTTCTTCAAATCATCATTTAACATTTTGAAAGTTTCCTTCAAAATTCCCCATTTTTGCTCAACTCAAAACACAAATTATAACATGAAATTAAAGATAAAATCATGAAATAGAATAAATTCTAGGTGAAGAACACTTACCCCAAAGATTGGCTTGAAAACCTCACGAAACATCTCCCAAAACGGAAGTCTAAAACTCAAAATATGGAGAAAATGGCAAAACCCTCGAATATAAACTCTTTGCCCAGGTATGACCGAACCTGTGACATAGTTAGCCGCTTCTGCAGCGTCGCTTTTGCGACAAAAGAACCGCATCTGCGAAGACCACTTACAGGTTTACCTCTCGCACCTGCAGACATCCTACCGCTTCTACGCAACCACATGTGAGCATTCCCAAACAACATGTTCGCTCCAGCTCGCCTCTACGCCCAAGAATCTGCTTCTGCGGAGCCGCAGATGCACACCAATTTACCGCATCTACGGGGACTACCAAGTTCATCCCTTTACGCTCCTGCATCTTCATCTTCGGACTTGCGACTATCGCACCGGTGCCCAGGGTCCGCATGTGCGATTACACTAGAACTCAGACCTATTCACAATAATGAAAAACATCCGCAACTCGTCAGAGACACACCTGGAGGCCCTGGGACCCCGTATAAACATACCAAAACTAACACAGTCTCGATCGGGGTCTCAAATCACATCAAACAACATCAAATCTACAAAACATACCATAAATCGAACTCATGAACTTTCAAATTTGCAACTTCTAAAACTCGTGACGAAACCTTTCAAATCACCCCAGAATGACGTCAAATTTTGCAGGGAACTCCCAAATAACATAAGGAACTGTTCCAACTCTCAGAATCACATTCCGTCCATGATATCACCAAAGTCAACCCTTGGTCAAACCTTTCAACCTTCCAAAAATCAAATCTTCAATATACAAATCCAAATCGGGACGCGCTCCAAAGTCCAAAAATACCATACGAAGATGTTGGAACCATCAAAACCCCATTCCGAAGTCGTTTACATAAAAGTCAAATTCCGGTCAACTTTAACTACTAAGCTTCTAAAACAAGAATCCTTCTTCCAAATTGACTCTGAATCATCCGGTAACTGAACTCGACCACGAGCGCAAGTCATAAAACATTGTACGAAGCTGTTCAAGACCTTATGCCACCGAACGGGACATTAATTCTCAAAATGACCGACCGGGTCATTACATCCTCTCGCTCTTAAACAAATATTTGTCCTCGAATGTGTCAAGAATCATTCTGAAGTCATTAAACCACTGAATGCGTTCATCTAACATACACCCGCGGGTGACCCTACGTCACCCCAATCTACATAAACTTGACAACACCATCCGAACTGTAATTTATCCCTTCCACTAATACCAATAAACCTTAGAGTCAAGCTTTTCACCATTCGTTCATCTCTAAAGGACCTGATTCTTACATCAACACACGGTATCAGTCTCAACCAGTTGTAACAACACATGCCTATACCCAGAAAGTACAACCACACAACGTGAAACAACACACATAGGCCCATAATAATATTTCGAATCATAATAGCTGCCTATAATCAAAACGAGCACCGATTACCAACTTCATACACGTTAGAACCCTGTCTCAACCCTTCATAGCACTGACAATGATGAAGAAACATGAAGACATCATAACTATTCGCCCGAATCAAGAAGTCACAACTAATACCAAACACCCCGCAAATTAAAACTCAATAAGCACAGCACGAAAATGACTAAATATTTAAGGGGAAACACATAAGAGGAATATAAAACAAGCCCGACAGGCACAACTCTCTATCAGTACCATTCTATGAATCATTTTACAAGGAAAAATCAAAGTATATGAACAAATCACAAGGATCTCATCCTGATATAACTTCCACCATAGCATGCAGCCAGTACAAATATGTTAAATCACATGAAATCGCGAGGGTTGCGCTGAATCACAAGTAGAATAAACATCAAACCAACCGAACCTTCCACTAGTTCAATTCTGTCAAAAATTACAACGCGTACTGGCTCCCACATCGGTAGAGCTTTTAAATCACGAATCTTAACCAAATTACTCAGAAATTACATCAAAACCTACCGTAATGGCCGACATGAATTCACTTATGGTCTCATAATTACTCAATAAAGAATAAAGCAAAGAGATAGATGCAGGATACCACTTATAGAATCTCACAATAGAGGCAAACACATATGCGGAATACTGAATCATGAAACTCACCCACGTGTGAAGCAAAATGGGAGGACTCACCCCGATAAGCAGAACCGAAACAAAATACGAATGGTGACCCTCTATAACAAATCAAAAGCTTACCTATATGATATCATCTGGTGCAGCGGCCTCAAGCTTACTATATGAAACATATCAATGGGTCGGGCCCCCCTCTTGGGCGCCCTTTAGAAGCTTGAATACCCCACTGTGGCACATTTGTCCGAAGTCTGGGACAATCTCTTACAATGTAGTTGGTATCTCCACTCTCGAATCAACATCTCTATTGACATAGCTATGGGAACTGTAAGGTACGGGTGCTCTACGACCCAGGAGTACCTAAAACACTGTATGAAGCCTGAAGTGCAAATTGAACTAGCTAGCCCACAAAACCTCTACTATGTCGTACCCTGCCTCTAAAATAAGGACCAACAGATCTCTCCGATATATGAGGCCTCCTAGCCTCCGTGTCCTCTCTTTCCGTACCCCGCATGTCCTCTCTCTTCTAGTCCAAATTGCCCTCCAGTCAGCGAGCGATCCCCACCACCTGCTAAAATGAAATATCTGACTCCAACATCCGAGCCATGCAGAACCAAATATCATGCCAGAGCCCCTCAATGAACCTACGGACTCGCTCCCTAACTGTACCGACCAAAGCATGTGTATGTCCGGCCAAATTACTAAATTTAATGGCATATTCTAACAATGACATAGTGCTTTGGCATAGCTACTGAAATTCCGCGTGCCAAGCATCCTAAAAGGACTGAGGTACAAACTTTCTCAGGAATATCTCAAAAAACCGGGCCCATGAAAGTGGCACTGCATCGGCTGGGCTACCCAATTTATACGACTGCCACAACGGATAAGCCAATCCACTAAGTTGGAACATAGTAAAAGCAACCCCACTCGCCTCCACAATACCCATAGTGTGGAGAATGTGATGACACTACTCTAGAAAACCTTGTGCACCCTCTGAAGCTAAACCACTAAAAGTAGGAATGTCATATTTCTTGAACCTTGCAAGTCTAAGCTTCTCATTTTTAGATGTTGCTGCCCTAACCACGAGCTGAACTAAAACCACAAGCTGTGTCGCCATGACACTTAGAACTTGACCAACGAGAACACTCTATTCTGGAGTACGGGCAATGGGAGTCTGAGTCCCTCCCCCGATCTGTTAAGTAGATTGTGCAACCGAAATCAACTCCACCCAATTCAATGTATCAAACATACTTAGGAAATGTGCTAACATCTTTTGAAGTTCGGGGGTAACAACAGGCGTCTCATGTACTTGCCCCCCCAACCGGAGCTACTTGCAGCTCCTCAATTGCCTCTCTGGTAGGTGCCCTAGCTGGGACATGTGATCCACTTCAGCCTCTACTCCGGTATCTAGCGATACCTACTCCGGGAGCAGCGTCATTGGTAAATGCATCTCGTGTCCTCACCATTTGTGAGAGAATAGAACGGTAAAAACTCAAACCCTAAATCAGTAAACTCACATGATAGGAATGAAAAAAGTTAAACTTTCCTAGTAGTTTCGTAGCATCTTGAAGATAAGTACAGACGTCTCTGTACCGATAAATAGACTCTACTAAAGTCACTTATGACACATAGCACATATGAACCTAGAGCTGTAATACCAACTTGTCATGACCCAAATCTTCCTCTGTAGGAGGTTGTGATGGAACCTAATCTTATGGACTAGATAAGCCTAACATTTAATGAAATAATAACAATAATAAATAACAATCTACTAATGTGGAGAAGAAATCTCGGTACAAAATTTACAATCCCAAAACAGGTAGTACAAGTCATAAACTATACGGAGTTAGCTAGAAACCTCTAAAAACAACTGTTTCGAAATAAGGATAAACAGTGTGAGAAAAACATAAGAAGGTGATTCTGAAGTTTGCAAATGCAACAAGCTTACCTTGAGCCTCTACAGTAAACATCCACACAGCTAGCTAACGATCTACAGACTTCGAAGTACCTGGATCTACACGAAAATTATGCAAAAGTGTAGTATGAGTACACCACACCAATACGCAGTAAGTATCAAAAATAACCTCAGTGGAGTAGTGATGAGGGACAGTCAAGACACCTACTGGACCAGATAACCTGAACAAGTATAAGTGGAGAACTAACTGAGTATAATATATCTATAAAACTATGCATAATGACAATAATGATACTGCGCTTTCAATGAGAAACAAAAGTAACAGTTAGTGGCAAATCACTACAAGTAATAACATAGTAGAGTAATCTGATCACAATCTAAATCTGATGAAAACATATAAGGAACGACAAGTAGAAACTCGACAAGAATAATCGCTATCACACCAGGTCTATTCAATAGTCTCGAAGAGGTACCATACCTCAATTATATTCACAAGTCACGGATCTCACTTTATAAAGCCTAAAAACTTGGCATCTTGTACCCTCATTTCAACTAGTAACTTGCACGGATAACTCCGATGTCAATAAAACCATTCTCATATATAAGGCAAGTAGACAAGGGTGTGCATCAATACTAAAAAATATCAGGATCCATCCTCTTAAATCGATCTGAGTGATTGACTACTTGTATGCTTGTGCAAGTGTCCTAACACAATTCATGCCAGCTGGTATGTATAGTGAAAATGGACAACACATAAGAATGTTTTCCCATAATTTTCCACAAGATAAAACTCACATAGGTAGGTGCACTACTACACAAATATCAACAACAAGAATGCTCCCAGGCACTCAAAAGTCATCGCAAATCAATCTCTGACATAGCCTACCTTGCCTCGCCACGTGCGTCACTCCTCCTTTTTTACCACCCGAGAGGGGATATAAGGGAGTTTTTCCAATTAAAGTGACATTATTCGAAATGGAATTATTTTATTTATTTTATCATAGTTGCCACTTGGGATAATTTATTTGGTGTCCTAGGTCATCAGTTTATTTTAAAATCCCAAATCGAGGAAATTTTGACTATATTTAAAAGCCTCCCAAACCAAAAAATCTATGTAAGAAATTTTGTTAACCCGGTAGAAGGTGTTAGGCATTCCCGGGTTCCATGCTTCTAGCATGGTCGCTTAAACTGTTAAAATTGGCCTATTATATGATTTACTACGTGTTTCAAATCTATTGTGCATTTTTTAATTTATAATCGCTCGTATTTATTTAAGAGAGTTCAATGCTATTTAAAACACGTCTTAAACCACGCTACATGAAATTCTCCCATGGTTTGCAACATTCTTTATTTAACATTATTAAAGTTTGAAATTGGGTCACATGAAATGTACACTCGGATTTTAGTAATTATATACCACAAAAACGTAACGAGAACCGTACCCACAGTCATGATAATTTATTTAATCAACGTGCCTAAAGCAACTACGGAGATTCTATTTTTAATAGAAAACATTTGTGAGGGCCTTAGATAATTTAATTTGTATATGGAACGCCTCAAACCTTTTATACAAGTGTTAGATCTTGACCTAATTTTATAAGAGCCATGAATTATAGGTTTTGCTCGATATGGCACACCTCAACTTATTTTTAATAAAAGGGGGATATTTCCTTAAGCTAAATCTAAGGATCCTAATTAAAATTCAAATTAAGAAATTTCTTAACTTGAGGCTAGGCTTTTTGAATTACTTTTGAACAGTTGTTTGGGCTTGGACGTTCAGCACTGGATTAAATCAAGAAATATTCAGCTTTGAAAAGCTGAATTTAGGCTCCAAATTTGGTCCCAGCAGAACGAACACTCAACGGCTCTTGTCCCTGTTGGAATTTAACGAAGTTTAGCCCACATTGGGTTTCAGGCGGGCCCAATTGTGAATATCTACCTGCTGGGTCTATCTACCTCTATATTTCAGCCCAATCTTACACAAAGCATGCTTTGCAAAAATTATAACTCAAATCACATTTAAGGAGGATGATCAAAATCTAAAAAAAATCCAAATACAATTCAAGTCTAAAATTAATTACACTATTATGATTTGAAAGACATGCATTTTTACTGGAATTCACCAGAGAGATTTCACAACTAAGGACTGAATTACTGAGCTTAATACCCAGGCCCATTCGCCTGGGCCCAGACTTGATCAGGTGATTCCCAGATTTGGGCCTTCTTGCATGTATGGCCCAATTTGTATTCAAGTGACTCTGTGATGCTCGACTGCACTCATTATAATGAAATCACATGATCTGAACTTAAGCTAATAATTAAAAATAATAAAATATCAAAATTAGAACACTCAAACAGTCCATTTACTATCAAAAGTCCGTAGATTTACCAAGTACTTGTAAATACAGCTATGTGTCTAGACCGTAAAAATTTGAAAAGTACTTATTACATAAACTAAACATATTGAAAGCTAAATTATTACAAATTTTTCTGACTGATATCATGAAGAATTCCTGCCTCTTTTGGACATAATTTGTCCATTAGAGCTTGGTCTCCTTTTGTCAAAACAGCATAATTTCACTTTCAGGCTTTTGAACCTGCTGATTTGGCCAAATAGTGTCAAATCTGCAGGTAGTAGCTCATAGCTCAAACAGACAAAGAAAGAAGACAAATGGCTTTAGGTAAGGGAGGGGCTGTCTACCCGGATTAAGGAAAGGAGAGAAAAAAATGACTAAAAGTTTCATAATTAATAACTAGAAGATTTGTCTAATGACATAAATAAAGCTAACTTTTGCAAAGAAAAACTACAAGGCATTCAAGTATTAACTAGGTTCTTCATGCTCAAACTTAAAAAAAACTCACACAGTCAAAGCTAAGCACGTTCATATTAATGTAAACTAAACACTAGCATGGAAAAACATTCACTTCTACAAATACCATTTACACATCTGATTTTTATATCATTTTAACTACTCATTCATGGAATTACATAGAGAAAGAGCTGAGGTTAAATACCTAAGCAACAACAAAAGACCAACAAATAATAGGAGAAATAAAGGAAGGAAGTTGGCTGAAGCTTGCAAGGACAGATACCAACACAGCAGCAACATCCCAAAATAACCCAAAAATTTAAACTAAATTAAAAAGCTTCGAAACCAGAAATCCCAGCTAAAGGAACCCAGAAAATTCTCCACTTCAAACCATGTTTCTCAGCTTGTGAAAACCAGAAAATAAGATGTTTTGAATGTTTTCTAGAATTTCTGAAATCTGATGTTTGTTTCAGAAAACTTTTGTGCAGAGAATATTGCTAAATAAATGTCTCTTCAGAATGAAATAACATACATATATAGGCTGCCTAGGAGGGTATATTTTTGGAACATTCCTTATCCTAGAGTCTAAAAATAGTACAATACATCTGTCATCCTTATCCTATTTCTCCATCTTTTGTAACAGCTAGGACAGCTGTACCATTTGTTATTTTGGCCTAAGTGAAAGTCTATTTTTTCCCTTTGAATTACTACCTATTTCAACTCTATCCTAAACTCTTTTAGTTTAATTAGGTCCCTAAGGTTTATATTGATATACAAATCATGGACAACAGTCATTAAATGTTCACAATCCAAATCAAGAAGGGAAAACAGAACCAAAAGGGTACAATTTTAACTTGAGACTAACCTAATTAGTAGACAAAAGTAATTATCTAATCAAATCTAAACCAGACTACATTTAAATGGCTAAATGCATTTACACAATAACTAAACCAAATATTATCAGGAAAAACAAAACCCCAAAGAAATCCTAGAAGTTAAACTACCCAATTCAATGAATTGATACGCTGGAATTTAATTACAGAACATAGGAGGGGAGCAGTTTAAGCCAAAACAAGGGATGCAAAGACAACATGAACAATTCACCACAAATCCTACTTAAAATAAAACCATGCAAATTAAAATAAAGTCTCAGCATGCTTAGATTAATCTAATGATCAATGTGTAAACAAACAATAAACAGTTTAAAAGGAGAAAAAACCTAGAATCATGCGCTTTAATAGAAACACTTAAACACAAAAAAGAATTAGCAAACAAAGAAAAAGAAACTAAATTGAAGGTATAAGAAGTTACCTAATGTTCATTTCCAAAATAAACTGGAGTATCCAACAATCTATGACCAAATTTTATGGGGTAAAAATGAACTTTAGACGACCATCAATCGATTGCCTTTATCAAAAGCAATCGATTAATGGAGGTCTTGGGTTCAAACAACCCAAAAACTGCCTAAAATTGGAAGTGGAAAAGTTAAGGTTTTGGATCTTAGATCCGAGGTTCGAGGAGTTCCAGGCTTGTTTGAAAGGAGTGGTTGGGATATATGGAGAGAGGAGGGTGAGATGACTACATGGTGCTAATTTGAGGCGGTTTGGAGCACTTCGGGTTTTTTTGCCTTGAATCTCGGATTTGAAATTCGAGATTTTTGGTGGTGATTTGAAAGAAATGAATTTGAGATTTGGAATGAGGAGGCGATGAGGGTTTTGTGGTGTTAAAATGGTGGTGTTTGGAGGTGGTCTACTGTCATGAGGTGATTTCCGACCGGCAAACCACAGCAGAGGAGGGCGAAGCCGGCGAGGGGATCCTAGGGCGGATAGGGTTTGGGGTTAAGAGAGATGATGGTGAAATGGGGGGTGCCGAAGTGGGGGGAATGATTTCGGATACTTATATATTAAAAGTGTGTTGAGTTATGGGCCGTTAGTTTAACAAAATCCAACGGCTGTGATGAAAATAAAGTGAAACGGGGTCGTATTTGGGATGGGGAAGACCTGGACCGGGTAGGCGAAATTAGGCTTGGGTTGGGGTGGTTATTTGGATGGTTTTGGGTAATTCTGGGCTGATTTTTTGCTTCAACTGGCCCAATTCCGTAATTAACACTCCTTTTTCAATTACCTCTTTTTTTATTATTCCTTTTTCTTTTCTTGTTTCTTTTTTTAATTTCAAAATCCTAAAATTAAATCATAAATTATCTAAATTATAAAATTAAACTAATTACCTAATTACAATAATTATAAAAGTTACTTAATCCTAAATTAAAAGAGAAAAATCAATAACCTAAAAATTAAAAGGTAAAATGTAGAATGAGCTATTTTTTGTGATTTTTATTTTTTATAAAACAAATAATTACCAATTAATCCTAAAAAATGTAAAAATAAAGCCTAAATGCAATGCATGGTATTTTTGGTATTTTCATGATTTAAATAAAAATTAAACGTGAACAAAAATGTAAACAATTAATAAAATTTTACAAAAATTCCTAAAATGCCAAATAATTAAGAAAAATCTATTTTCTTGGGATTTTATGGGAGTATTTCGTATAGGGCAAAAATAACATGCTCACAACTGCCCCTTTTTGCTCGAAAACACGAAGGGTTCTCGGGCAAAGATAAAATGAGCAATTATGAGGGATTTTTGCCCACTTGAAACTCCATGAGAAGCATCTTTTGAAAAAGTCTGACTGAACCTTGCTTCGGAGGTTTCCTATATATCCTTGGCTACAAAGGAATCAGGTCAGTATAGTTCTGGATGTTTTGGTAGCTGGGACTACCGGGAAACTGTGATTTCACCATTGCTACTATTGTTTCTGCTTGCTAAGCTAACTATTACACCGAAATAAAAGATGAAAAACCAAGCTAGCTAATTCTATCAACTACGAGTTACAAGATTTCTATCTATGAACCTTTTAAAGCTTGATCTTTAGTCTTGGCTAGTTCTTCCCGCAGACTTTGATCTGAATCTTGATGCTCATTAGCTGCAGTTGATGATTCATTCTTCTTCAGCTTTTCGGATCAAGGTGGGACTTGCAAAACTTGTGACTTCAATCACGTCTTGAGCAGTCCACATATTTTCTCCGCTTTTGTGCTTGAGTTCAACTTCTTTCCTCTTTATTATTTTTTTTTATTTGGGTTGAGACTTCTTCTTTTGGTCATCTCAAACCCTGTGCCTCACGCTGAAAAACCTATTCATGCACCAAAGCAAACAAACGAACAAAATTTTCTGCCCAGTTTTCACTAGGAAAGTTTCGTGAGTTATTGTAATACAATCTAAACTATTTCTTTATTAAAAGCAATTAAAATTGGGATTGTGTATCCCTTGGAAAAAGAGATTAGGGAGTGGAGCCCTACATTTATAATCAACTAGGGAGTAGAGACCCTATGTTGGAAAAGCCGACTAGGGAGTAAAGACCCTATGATGGAAAAGCGGCTAGGGAGTGGAGACCCTATGTCTTAAATAACTTCAACTAGAGAGTGGAGACCCTATGTTGGAAAAGCAGACTAGGGAGTGGAGACCCTATGCCTAAAATAAAATCAACTAGGGAGTGGAGACCCCATGTTGGAAAAGCGACTAGGGAGTGGCGACCCAATGTCTACAATAACTTCAACTAGGGAGTGGAGACTCTACGTTGAAAAAGAGACTAGGGAATGGAGACCCTATGTCTAAACTAACTTCAACTAGGTAGTGGAGAACCTATGTTGGAAAAGCAACTATGGAGTGGAGACCCTTTGTCTAAAATAACTTCAACTAAGGAGTGGAAACCATATGTTGGAAAAGCGACTAGGGAGTGGAGACCTTATTGATAAAGTAACTTCAACTAGGGAGTGGAGACCCTATGTTGGAAAAGCGACTAGGGAGTGGAGACCCTATATCTAAAATAACTTCAACTAGGGAGTGGAGACCCTATGTTGGAAAAGCGACTATGGAGTGGAGACCTTATATCTAAAATAAAATCAACTAGGGAGTGGAAACCCTATGTTGGAAAAGCGACTGGGGAGTGGAGACCTTATGTCTAAGATAAATTCAACTAGAGAGTGGGGACCCTATGTTTGAAAAAACGTAACTAGAGATTGGGTGTTGATACCCAATTTTTCCTTATATATTTTCAGTATGTAAAATGACTTCAAAATAGCATATATATGCATATATAAGTATGTCCAAGCATTTTATTATTTTCCATAATTTTAAAGGGATTTTAATTGATTTATTTCCATTTTTATCCATAAAATCCCAGTACTTATGTCAAAACTTATTATTTTTGATAATTCATTTATGGATTCTTATATTTATGCTAAAATATAGCTAAGGTAATTTTTTTATATTTTTACAAATTTAGCCTCTTTTAAGATTTAATCACGTTTATATTTATAAAATCAAGTCCTATATTTTTAAAGTGCTAATCGTATGTTATAAATCATTTTAGTGCTTTCAATTTATTTCCAGAAATTAATTTATTACTTTTTATAAATTACATAGGGAAAATTGGCTATTTAAATAATAGCCCAATTTCATTTCAATTATAACCTAAAATCTGACCCCAATCAAACCCAATTTCCCCGAACCAATCCAAATCAAACCTCGACCCAATTGCAAATTGAACCGACCCAGACCCGGACCTGCACCTACCCTCTTTAATCCGGCCGTTGATCATTCAGATCAATGACCAGCATTCACCCTTACCTTAATTAATCATAAACGACCCCAAAACCCTATCATTTGATACAATCTGCCGCCTTAGGATCCCCTTCCTCTCAAACTCTCTCTGCAACACCACCCAAACCCTAGTCGCCGCCACCCTAATCCACTGTAATACCTACCAAATCTATGGCCTTCCGGGGTCGTTTGAGATCTATACCAGCCTTCCATGGCTCCTGGGTGTTTGGTTCTATGGTTTCATGACCAAACCTCAAATGAGTCTGGTCCAGTCCTTGCTCGACTGTTGTTCATGGCCTTTCTCCGGTCATATGCGACCTTTCTCCGGCCATGCATGGCCTTTCAAGGAAGGTCCTTCACCATTTTTGGTTAGATTGTTAACTTTCTAGATCTTTCTTGTTTCTTTTGGGTTTTATGAAACCCTAATATCTACGACCTTTCTATTTCTCTCAGATCTACCATATATCTATGCTTACCTTGAACTTTTAAGTGTTTTCTCGAAGGTTCTCCAACTTTTCTTTCAAAATGACTATTCATTTTTCCAATGATTAGGGTTTTTCCTTTAAGTTTTTGTCTCTAATCTTAATGTTGTTTGATGATTTTTCTATTTGCTCGTGATGTTCTTGTGTCTATTTCAGCATGTTTAAAACCCCTAGTTCCTTTTAGTTTTATCTGAGTTCTGGAAATTATTTGTTTAAATATGTACCCGTTCTTTTTTTCTAATCCTATTTCTCTTGTTTGATTTTGAGTTTTTACTATCTTCTTAACTCAATTTTTGTGGGAACCCTAACTTCTCAAAAGGTTTCCTCACCTGCTACTGTGATACCTTTACATGCTTCCGATTTCTTTTACCTGATGCTATATTTTTTCATTGTTAATGCTATGTGACCTGACCTACTTGACTACTATGTCTCGAATGTTTGCTTTACTACTGACCTAGCTTATTTTTTCCATTACGGCATGTTTGTGATTATCTCTTTTGCCAATGTGTTTTGCCTCGCATGTATGATGCTTCTATTCACTCTATTTATATAACTGAAGTACAGAATCATGTTTCTTCCTTGATTGATCTTGCGATTGATTGCAGAAGATTTTTCTTTTATGAACCCTAATTTCACTCGCCTGGTTAAAATTAATTGATTCCATTTCCTTTTACTGGGATATTTTACCTTGCTGAATCCTTTCCCCAAAATAAGCTTATTTTCGTACTTAGACTTGATTATTACTGCATGCTTTTACTAACCCTTTTATGGCAATAATCAGTTTGTCCCCACATTGATATTCTTTCCTTAATTAAAACATGTTAGTACCTGTCAAGCCATGATTCCTTAATTAAAGGAGATCACTTAGGTTAATTGATTCTGACTTGTGATTGTTTCCATGTTTGTGTTAAGACTTTACTTATTACCTTACTTTCACTCATTTTCAAAAGCTATAAATACACACCCCTCTTCTTCCAAACGGGGGAGCGATCTAAGTTCAGAACACACACTTTACTAAAAACTCTCTCTCTTTCCTCTATTACTACTTTACGCTATTGCTTTGTCTAGCCGGCTGAAAGCCAATGCTAGGCTATCGAAATTTGCTTACTTTTTCTTTCTGCACTTTGCGTCTTACTAGTATGTCCTAGTTAATTTTTTTCAGCATCAAAGACAACATGTTTCTGTAATTGTTTCATCTTCTTCATGCTTGACTACTTCTGCTTATGTTTTCTGCAATCCAAATTACATTACTAGCATGTTGAAATGTATTCCCTTCCCCTTTTAAAGTTATTTCTCTCCTATGTGTATGAATCCCAAACCCCACGTCCCTTCTATGTGTTTGTATTCTCTAGCTGGTTTGTGAGCATGCCAGCAGCATCTATTGCTGTGCATGTCCAAACCTGACCCCTCCTAGGGTCATATGCTTCATGCAATGTATTCCCAAAACCCCTAAACCCTTTGTATAGTTACTGATTCTGTGTAGTTTGAGTTTCACTACTAGTGTTTTCAAAATACCCTTATCACTTACTATTTCCCTGTCCTATTTTTAAATCAATCTCTATGTTCTGCACTTTCACTATATTCCTAGTACCTAAGTTCTGCCCCTCTTGTGTGAGCCTTGCCTTGGGACCCTTGAGCTCCCTCTAAACTTGGACACATAAGGGCTGACCCTTCCACACTGCACTCATTCTTTATCTGGCTATGCAAACACGGGTGTAAGAACTGCTCGTGGTCCCTTGAGACCCTTATGGAACTTTGACATGCCCAGGCCTGAGAAAGGCTTTAAAAGAAGTGGAATTTTAGGTGTTTTGTTCCATAACTCAGAGAGGAAGTCAGAATCAAGCTTCTCAGTTGTAATTTCTTATTTTGTACTTCTCTTGTAATTCAGCATTTGGTCTGTAATAATTTGTAATGAATATTGGGGTTGGCTAGTGAAAAGAGATAGGTAATTATACATGTTTTTAGGGTAGTTATCATGCCTATAGGATTTGTGTTGCATGTCCACTTCTACATTTAGACATCCTGCCTATAGGGTTTGTGATTTCAAACTCTGCATGCTTTTATTATACACTTAGGTATCCTACCTATAGGATCTGATTAATAAAGCTCTGCATGTTCATCTCCACACTTAGAAATCATGCCTATAGGATCTAATGGCTATAATTAGACATCATATTTACAAGGTTAAAATGAAATTCAAAAATTAGCTGTCATGCCCATAAGGTTAATATCAATATTTTATAGAAATCATGTCTATAGGAATTTCGCTGTGACCAAATAAATCCTGCCTATTCCACTTTATTAGATACCATGCCTATAGGACCAAATTAGCCTTTAATATTGGCTACCATGTCTATAGGGATTAAAATCACCAACAATGGATATTATGTCCATAAAATTTGAAACCATTTTAGTTAAAAAATCAGTTTGACTCGTACTGTTTTGAATTAGTTTTAACATCTTACTCCTTTCCTTAATGCGGTTTAAAAGGCATGCCAATAGGATCCAATTTGCTTGTTTAAAACTATCACTGTTCTTCCATTTTTGAATCAGTAATAGATATCACGCTTATAGGGTAACATCAATACACACTTAGGAAAGCCTTAGGTAATAACGATAAAATTGAATTCGCCTTTGTTTAATTAGCAACTGCTACAACTAGCAGGAAGGCTTGATTCAGACTTCTTATCTGAGTTATGTAATAAATTGGTTTGCTTCAACAACTAAAGCTCCCTTGTCTTAGTTCTTTACATTATGAACCTAAATGTGTTTAAAGTCATGCTATTTATGTGCTTTACTTGAGGAGGTATATCTCAGCCTCTTAGTTGTTTACATGTTTTCCCTAATATGCAGTCCTATGTGTTTTGAATGTTGACTTAGACTTTTTACCTTTAAAACCCAAGAGTCAGCCTAAAATATGCCCTCTTATAGGAATATTAGGCTTAAATTCCTTCGAGACTGATAGGAATAGGACGGGTAATAGCATGAAATAGAGGTCAAGACCAATCCGCGCCTTAATACCTTAATGGGGTGGGAAGGGTAGATATGGATGTGATGACCAGTGTGCTAATACCACGTGTAGCCCCTCTTTTGAGGAGTGATTACCGGATATTGCATTGATGCGATCCATATTATAAATAAACCTAGGACCTTCCCCCTTTATATTTGTTAGCATGCTTAGTTATAACTCTTTAAAACTTTGTTTAATTTTATCCTTTCCAAACACATGTATATTTAAAATCTTCTCTTATTTGAGCCCTATTTGCTTAGTTGTCAATTTCACGAATTTACAAAGAACCATTTGGCCGGGAACCACACTAGTGGATCCTGAGGGGTGCCTAACACCTTCCCCTTGGGATAATTTCAAGCCCTTACCCTATCTCTGGTTATAAAAATATAGTTATAGTTGAACCCCATAGGTGCCCTAACGCGCCTTGAAATCGTTAGGTTGGGACTCTTCAAAATTGTAAACCCCTTTCCCAAAAGGAAAGAGTTGTCCCAACCGAATGTCATAAACCTGATTTCGCGAGAAAAAGGGGGCGCGACAGCATGGCGACTCTACTAGAGATTTTTTTAGTCTTTTACCATTTCAAATTATTCATGTGAATTTGTACCTCTCTCAATGTGCAATTATTTGTTTAATTCCTTTAGGTATTTAATTTCTTATTTAGAAGCTAAACTGCCATATGGTCTTTGTTTTCTTTTCTTTATTGCTTTAAATTATGAAACTGCTATATTTATCACTTTCTTGATATGCAAATACATGCCAACATGCTTTTAATTATTGCATAATCATGCTCAACATCATACTCCACTCGTGCCAAAATAAATACTATAGAAACACTTATAATGAGTGGTTGCGCTCTTCCTATATCATTATTCCCTAAATTTGGAAATGCATATTTACAGTAAAACTAGTCGATCAACGGTGCAGTCAACAGTTCCGAACCTTCCCCCTTGAGTTGTCCGCTTAAGGGTACCAGTATAAAACCCCATAGAAACCTTACTCTGTTTAAATTGTGCATGCATCATGGTCAAACCTAGCCGGATCAGTTATGTTGTCCACATAATGATCCTTTAAGATAGCCTTGTCCAAAGTCCACTGGGTTTCCCTAAACCCAAAACGGACGTCATCACGTTCTATGCATTTATTTGGAGAATTAGATGCTTTATGCTAATCATTGATATTAAATAGTCGAGTCCAGTAGGGGAAGGGTCTAACCTTATTTGCCTTGCGAAAATATGAGGCATGAAGTCCCGGATTTAGCATGGTCACCAACATCCACCCAAGGTTGCTAAGCTAGTGGTATGATTTGCACTCTAGTGATCAGAATCTCGTCAAAAAATATCTGGGAAATCTACCATCCCTCATGGAAATCCAACCCAATAACATGGTCATAGAGGCTTCCATATTGTTTTGGGATTTCCAAAAAGCTGTATTCCGCTTTGGGAGTATTGAAATAATACCTTTGCTGGAGGAAATAGGAGGAATGATTGGCATAATATGGGAATCTTCGTGCTTGCTAATTCCTGAGAATCGCAAAGGTAGAGGCTTCCTTAAAATGATGGGTTTGAAGAAGAATCCGGAATTGACATTCTTGAAGGATTGATACATCCCCTTTGACTACTTGTATGAATGGTACGGTCACAACAAATCTTACCGCACCTACTCTGGCGAGTTTTCCATCATATCCTTGGGACACGTCCACCGCAGGGTTTTCGTCTTCATATTTTGCTTCCTGGGTCTAATTATATCTCTGATGAAGATGGTAACCAAAACCCTGATGGAGGGGATTGGTGGGCAGACATTCCATATTGTACCTATGATTATTATAGACATATACCGAGCCTTAAAGAAGTGTCAACAAGGAGCAAAACACTTTGAAGGCTGCAATATGCTACTTCATATTTGGCTTATAGAGCATCTCAAAAGGGCGAATATCGACAAGAAATTCAGCATAGGGACTGGGATGATCAAATTTCTTTCCACCATCCGAAGCGAATTAATTACATCCCAGACATGTTCACCTAGACTGAGAATGCTAAAGGATGAGTTGAGCTGTTTTATAGTCTAATCGAGGAACAAGTTCAGTGGATGTTTGAATGGTATTCGATGGAGGAGTTCATCGTTCGATCTAGAGACTCACCTTTACTGATACTAATAGGTCTGAGGGGAACCTACCCTTACGTCCCTTTGCGAGTTATGTGGCAAGCTGGTAGGAAGTAAGTCATACCCAGGGTCGACAAGATGAGCCACTTTCGAGCCAACTTCTAAGGCGATGATAGTCCTTACAAGTGCCAAGCCCAACATATGTGGCATAGCAAGATCATGATGGGACGAGACACCATAGAGCCAGACCGATACCATGCCAATTGTACTCCTTTCTATTCGGGTTGGTTGGAAGACAATCATGATGGTTTAGGCTAGCCAGGCTTTGTTCGAGGCCACTGGATTATTGAAGAAAAGGCTGAAGTGTAAGTCAAGTACAACTAGTTGCCCTAAAGGATCAGCGAGTGTGAGAGTGAACATCTTGAAATACAAGAGTCCAACCAAAAGCTAATCAAAGAAAGGAAAGATATGGCTACCAACGCCAACAAAACACTGGGATTCTTGGAGCGAGGCATAGTAGAACTGGAAATAAAGTTTCTCAAAAGGGTCGAGGATTTTCAAGAGGCTAAAGGGGCTGAAGGCGGATATCTATCCAGAGCATACCTGTTGCTGGGACTTCGCGAGTTGGGGAAGCTGTTCGAAGGAGCCAAGGATGCCGAATCTAGGGAAGGACCTCTTAGGACCAAGTAGATAGGAAATTATCTTCTTTGCTTAAAATGTAACAAGGCCAATGGCCATTAGTAACTTTTATTTCTTGTTTCATGTCGATTTGGGATTTGTCTTATCTTTATCAATGAAATGAGGAATTTATCATTCTAAGTTCTCCAAATCAGTTTGTCGCTAGGCCCACCTCGGGCATAATGAGCTTCCCAAATTAGGGCACGATTTACATTCCTGCACTACATGTTTAAATATTACAACACTTTTTTACGATCCTCACTAACTTGTTTACCTTTTGTTTTATTTTTATTATTCCCTTCCCCCAAAGATTAGTTGGTGCACTCTGGATATCATCTTATTCCATGAGATCTAGGGTCCCTCCACCCACTCTTCCTCTTAGTCCTGTTAAGAACAAGAACAAAGGCAAAATGGAAGATTTGAATGCCAGAAAGAAGAGCACAATAGTAGAGGCCATTGATGGCCATGGTATTCGGGTTCCAAAAGAAAATGTGTCTCAACTTGATCAGAAATTGTTGATGTTTCAAGAAGAGCTTGATCAGGTTCAGAATCTGGCCAACCTATCCCTCTCCCTCAGCTCCCCAGACACCATCTTCCCCAACGGTCAAAACCCCACACCTCCACAAAATCAACCAAATCATCCCACTACTCCAACAAAGAACAAATACAACAGTTGCCACGCTCCAAACAACATTCCACTACTCATCCCCGAACCACAAAATTCCACAAATGACCATTTCCACACCCACACACTAGGCCACCATAATAATCCCATCTACATGGAGGCCATGCCACTCTCCACCCAAGCTATATCTTGCACCCCTAAGTCCAATAAAAAGCTTCTACTCATTAGAAACTTAGCTGAGGAGCTTAACAAACTAACCAACCAAATCCAAGGCATTGAAGGAAGTAAAGGGATCGAAGGGTTGAACTATAAAGATCTATGCATGCAACCAGATGTCAAACTACTAGAGCAGTACAAACCTCCTAAGTTCAAGATGTTTGACGGTACAGGTAATCCAAGGGTCCATCTGAGAACATACTGTGACAAGCTAGTCGGGGTAGGAAAAGACAAAAGGACCCACATGAAATTGTTCATAATGAGTCTAAAAGGAGATGCACTATCTTGGTACATCAGCCAAGATCCTAAAAATGGTAGAGCTGGGTAGGTATGGCATCTTATTTCATGGACAGGTTCAGGTTTAACACAGAGAGCGCGCCAGACGTGTTCTATATCTAGAATCTAAAGAAGAAGACCACGAAGACATTTCACGTGTATGCTACTCACTGGAGGTCTGAAGCTGCTAAGGTTAGACCCGCCTTAGAAGAAAAATAAATGAACAAGTTCTTTGTCCTAGCTCAAGACCCATAATACTATGAACGATTGATGGTGATTGAGAATCATAAGTTTTCTAACATTATCAAGCAGGAGGAACAAATTGAAAAAGGTATCAAGAGCAGTATCGTTACAAACTTCGATGCCTTGCAAGCTACAAATAAGGCCTAATAGTCGGGTGGTGTGTCTAAGAAGAGGGACGTAGTTTCCATGATGATTGCACAAAGGACCAAGTCTCTTCTATAATACCAAACCTACCCAATACCTCCACTCACGTATCAGCCAGCCCTAAATTACCAAGTACACTCCTACCAAGCTCCATCATCAACTTATCAGTCACCTCCACCTCCCACATATCAACCTACCTCACTCAGATACTCCCATCCCGCTCATGTCAACCAAACTTACAGTACCTAACCATCTCATTACCAATCACCCCCCGCACGCCAAAACTTTCCTAGGCCCCGGCCTAATTTTGATCGGAGGCCTCAAACACAATACACATCCATCACCGAACCCATTGATCAGCTATATAAGAGACTCAAAGTCGTCGGTTATGTCAACCTCGTCCCTTCTACAACCCCTGAGAATCCTTCTCATTGGGTTAACCCAAACAAGTATTGTGCATGAAAGGATACAACATCGATGAATACCTCTCTTTAACAGACAAGATACAATTCTTGATTGATAACAAAGTCATCGTAGCAAAGGAAGCCGCTTTGAACATCCGCAACAACCCTCTACCAGACCATAAAGGCGGGGGTATTCACATGATTGAAGTAGAGGATAATTGGGATCCTGAGGGATCCATCAGGTTGGTCACAAAAGGCGATGATCCAAAGAAGCCAGCAGTTACTCTCAATCCCATCGTAGTCCAGATCCAACCATCTGAGGTCATAGAGGTAGATGTGTCTATCCCTCTTGAGTTTGAAGCAACGCCATCAACAAAAGCACTAGCACCATTCGATGTTGCAGTTTTGACACCAAAAGAACATGTCCCATTCAAAGCAAAGGTGGCCGCACGAACCCCAATGGCGATGTCCACCATGCCGTAATTCCATACAAAAGCTATACCATGGTATTATACAGCCGAGGCTAGGAGAAAAGGCAAAGTTAGATTCAAAGAGACTGTGCAGCACAGGGATAACAAGAACTGGGAAAGTCTATACCCCGAAACACCTAGCTGAGTCAAGCAAACAGGCCTCCAACCGGCCACTCATCATTAGGACGGGTCCAAACGATCTTCGGAGGAAAATACAAGCCAAAGAGTATTTGGTCATCGACCAGCTAAACAAAACACCAGCACAGATATCTATCCTGTCATTACTGCAAAATTCTAAGACATACAAAAATGCTCTATTAAAGGTGCTGAGTGAAGCGTACATTCCAAGTAACATCACTTATGGGGAAATGGCTAATATGGTAGGACAAGTATTATAAATCCATAAAATCACCTTCTATGAGGATGAGCTACCACAGGAAGGGTTGCGTCACAATAAATCCTTACATATCACTGTGCAATGTGAAGACTACTTCATCACTAGGATCCTGATCGATGGGGGTTTCAGCCTTAACATATGTCCGTTGATAACACTCAAGAAGTTGGGTAAAAGGATGCATGAGATAAAAGAAGGATCAATCATTGCGAAAGATTTTGATGGGTCTCAGAGGTCCGCAATCTGTGAGATTGGCATGTGTCTGCAGATGGGGCCAACCTGGTTTGAGGTCGACTTACAAGTGATATATGTTCCAGCGTCCTACAACCTACTGCTTGGACGACCCTGGATTCATGCTGCTGGAGCTGTAGCTACATCACTGCATCAGGCGGTGAAATTCGAATGGGATCACCAGGAAGTGATCATTCATGGTGATAGTAGCAATCCACATGCAGTTGCCAGACCATTCCGGCAATCAGAGGGAGAAGAAAGCTAGGCGGAGAAACCTACCACCACTTCGAGCGGGTCAATGCAAAAAGATAGAGAGCATATTTAATTGGAGTGGGTACAAACCTGGTAAAGGACTCGGCAAGAACCTCCAAGAGATCTCTAAACCTATAAAACTCAAGAAACATGGTACTACCTTCGGTCTAGGATATGAATACATTTGGGAGGAGTTAAATAGTTGGTTGCCACCATGGCGTGGTCCTTACTATCCATTGGAGCAACCGATATCGCACCTGGAGCAAACTTTTAAATAAGCTGACGTCATCTATTGGACAGATGAAGAAGAAGAACTCGCGGCAGTTAAAAAATTGTTTTTAGAGGACAATGATATAGACTATTGTGTTATTCTCGAGGAGGAGAGGGAGGAAGGTCCTTCCATACAAGCTGTGAGTAGAAGGGAATACCTCAATAATTGGACCATCAGGACCACCAGAGCCCGACGAGCCACGGGGCAGCAAGGCTAAAACAAGCACTATTCAGTATTTTATTTACAAAATGATTTTTTTTCTTTTCGCATTTTTCAATTCCCGCAATAAAATCTTCGATGTTCTAAACAATTATTCAATTTATCTAAGCATGTTTGATTTTTCCAATGAATTAATATTTATTTCTATCATTTTGTCCTTACTTTACTAATACAGCATTACTATTACTTATCTTGATGAACCAATGACTGTGACATGCAATGAGACGAAGCAACAAACGGATATTGATTCAGAAGAAGATAACATACCTAATTAATCTTCACCAAAATCCCTCAAAATTGAGATATAAACTCCTAAACATATTCCGAATTATTTACAACAACACCCAATCCATCCACAAATAAGTCATGTAAATAACACGTATCAAACAGTAATAAAAATAGAATTTTTTCGGAGAAAAACATGATGAAACTTCATAGAATCGTTAATATAGACTGGATGTTAAAAGAAAACCCAGAATATAGAGAACTGGGGTTTCGTGGAACCCAGAAAATGGGGCAAGCCTCATGAACAACATAGATTTGGCCGGAGATACTGCAAACTTGCTCAAACGGCCGGGGATTGGCCAAAAAATGGAAAGAGACCCATGGGGGGGGGGGGTGAGTGAACCGCTCCAGGTTCATCTGAGGAGCCTAGGATATCACTGAGTTGTTGAGAGGTGGGTAGATGACCAAGAGGTAGTGAGGAGCCATAGGTTCCGGTGAGAGAACTGGTCGGAGAAGGTGAACAGACGCCGTCGGAGGGGAGAAGCCAAAGGGCTTCTAGAGAGTACCAGATAGATAGAGAGACAATGAGAGATAGAAAGAGATGAGGAGTTTCGAAAATGAGATGAGGGGAAAAGGGGTAGGTGAGGGTTTAATTAAGGCAATTGAATCGGGGCCGTTGATCTCATTTGATCAACAACTTAGATTAAAACGGGAGTGGACTGGGTAAATTACGGATTAGGCTGGGCTAGTTTAGATGGGGTATTGGGCCATTTGGGTTTAATTACAATCTGATGGGGTGGGGTTAAATTGGTCTATAATTGAAATGCAAATGGGGGTGTTTGTTAAATAACAAATTTCTCAGCTTTTATTATTTTTTGTAAAATAGTAAAAAATGATTTGAAAATAAATTAAAGGTACGGTACTAATTAATAACATAAATATATTGATGAAAAAAAATACTAAAAGTGATTTTATGATTATAAAATGCTATTAATTGTAAATTAAGTTATAATTGTATTTATATTCAATTTACCTTAAAAATAACAAACAAATGTATAAAAAATATGCAAAAATTACCTTAATTATATCTTAGTATAAATATGAGAATGAAATAAATTATTCTCCAAAAATGCTAGTTCGGGAATAATGATTGAATTTTGTAGTGTAAAAATATACAATAAATAGAGTTAAAAATCTTTTAAAATTGAAGGAAAAATACCAAAACTTTTGGGCATGTTTATATATGCTATTTTAAGAATATTTTGAGTGAAAAAAATATGTAGGGAAAAATTGGGTATCAACAACCGCTTCTGTGATCTAGGGATCGCATAAGCGGAACCACTTCTGCGGTCTCTGGGCCGCTTCTGCGGTTTCCCTTGGCCTGGCCACTTTCCGCTTCTGCGGTAGATTGATTGCATCTACGGTCCAAGAACTGCAGATGCAGTTATGATCGAAGCAACAACTGAAAGTTGCTTTCTTAAATATTCCTACTTTGCTCGAACCTCACTCGTTTGACTATCGGGGCTCCCGAGCCCCGCTCGAACACACCGGCAAGTCTAAAATCATGAGCCGGACCTACTCGCACCCTTGGAACACTCAAAATAATGCTAAATCTAGGAATCACCCCCAAAAACCAAATGAATCAAACTATTGAACTTCAAGTCCTTAATTCTCCTCTAACGGGTCAAAGCGCCCTTAAACTACTCGGATTGGCACCAAATTTTATGGGCAAGTATTAAACAACATTACAGACCTGAACCAAGCTTTGGAACAAAAATCCTAGCCCGATACCTAGGGAGTCTATGATTGCTTAGTTTTTTTAATTCTTTAAAATTTCAATTAAACAATTTTAACTATAAATTCATTACTCGGGCTAGGAACTTCGGAATTCGATTCCGGTCATACACCCAGGCCCCATATTTTCCCACGGACCCTCCAAAATTGTCAAATCACGAATCTGGGTCCGTTTTCCCAAAATGTTGACTGAAGTCAAACTTGGTCTTTTAAGAAAATATTAAAGAAGCAAATGAATATATTTTTACTCAAAACTCTTCCAACTCTAGAAACCATTTCCCCCCGCAAGTCGTAAATTAGTTAAAGCAAGTACAGAAGGCTTTATTTAGGGGAACGGGTTCCTAAAAAGCAAAACGACCAGTAGGGTCATTACATTCTCCACCTCTGAAATAAACGTTCGTCCTCAAAAACGGACATAGAAAAATACCTGGACTGCTGAATAAGTGGGGATATCTGCTCCGCATGTCCTCCTCAGACTCCTAGGTTGCCTCCTCGACTGGTTGGCCCCTCCACTGGACCCTCATTGCAGAAATACTCTTGGATCTCAACTGGCGATCCTGTCTATCAATAATGGCAACTGGCTCCTCCTCATATCCCAAACTCTCATCGAACTAGATGGTACTGAAGTCCAACACGTGTGATAGGTTGGCATGGTACTTCCGAAGCATCGAAACATGGAAAAATGGATGAAATCCCGATAAACTGGGGGGTAAATCAAGCTCATAGGCAACCTCCCCAACTCTTCTCAACACCTCAAATGGCCCAATAAACCTGGGGCTCAGCTTGCCCTTTTTCCCGAACCTCATAATGCTCTTCATTGGCGAGACCTTCAGGAGAACCTTCTTGCCAATCATGAATGATACATCACGCACCTTCTGATCCGCGTAACTCTTTTATCTGGACTTAGCTGTGCGGATCCTCTCCTGAATCAACTGTACCTTATCCAAGGCATCCTATACCAAGTAACTTAGCCTCACCAGGCTCAAACCACCCGATAGGATAAGGAAAAAATCGACTATATAAATCCTTATACAGGGCCATCTCTATGCTGGACTGATAGCTGATGTTGTATGCAAACTCTGCTAAAGGCAAGAACTGATCCCACTACCCTCCAAAATCAATAGCACATGCTATAACCATATCCTCCAAGATCTGCATTATCCGCTTAGACTGTCCGTTGGTCTAAGGATGGAATGCTGTGACAAGCTCTACACGAGTCCCTAACTCACTCTACACGGCTCTCTAGAAATGGGAAGTGAACTGAGGGCCTCAGTTTGAGATGATGGAAACTAGCACACCATGCAATCGGATTATCTCCCAAATATAGATCTGAGCGCACCTCTCCGCTGTATAAGTAGTCACCACTGGAATAAAATGGGTCGACTTGGTCAATCTATCCACAACGACCCACACTGAATCAACCTTCCGCAAAGTCTATGATAACCCTACTACGAAGTCCATGGTGATGCGTTCCCACTTCCACTCTGGTATGGGCATCTGCTAAAGTAGCCCACCTAGCCTCTGATGTTCATACCTGACCTGCTGACAATTCAAAACTTGGTCACATACTTCACTATATCTTTCTTCATCCCCCACTACCAGTAATGCTGCCTCAAATCATGATACATCTTTATAACTCCCTAGTGGATATAATACAGCAAACTGTGTGCCTCCTATAGGATCCTTTCCCTCAGACCATCAACATTAGGAACACATAGACGACCCTGGAGTCGCAGAACACCATCCTCGCCAATACAAACCTCCTTGGTACCTCTCTGAAGTATAGTCTCTCTGAGAACCACCAAATGTGAATCATCAAACTATCAGGCCTTAATCTCCCCCAATAGCGAGGACTGAGCAACCACACATGTTAGAACTCGGCTGGACTCTAAAATGTCCAACCTCACAAGTCTGTGTAAGGTCCCGTAAATAATTTTGGTCTCAAAACTTAGTAACCCCTGGTGTCGACTTCGAATAATTTTGGTCTCGCAAGCTCGCCGCGGTTCGGACCTTTGGTAGTGATTTAAGCCTTGAAAAATCAAAAGAATCAATTTTCCAGAAAATTGTCGTTTATGTGGTCCAGAATGCGGTCGCAGATCAGCTATGCGGACCGCATTCCTACCGCAGAGTGAAGCAGAGAGTTGGTCTAAGTTGATGTAAAAAATGCGGTCCATTATACGACCGTATAATCGATATGCGGACCGCATTCCTGCCGCATAGTGGATCAGAGAGTTGGTCTAAATTGATGTTGAAAATGCGGTCCATTATGCGACCGCATAATCAATATGCGGACTGTATTTCCACCGCATACCCAGACAAAGATGTTCAGTGATTGGGATCAGTTCTGCAGTCCAATATGCGGACCACATTTCGATTCTGTGATCGCAGAATGCGACCGCAGATCTCACCTGGACTTCTATTTTCTAAAATTTAAAACCCGATCCCCTTTCTAATACAACACCCTAACCCCTCATTTTAACCATTTTTCTGAACAAAATAAGAGAGAGGGAGGAGGGGTTCTTGAGAGAAAAGTTTATCTTCTTCAAAATTGTTCCTCAAATTACCTTGTCCGGAAAATTCTAAAGCAAGTGTCTTCATCTTCGTTTTTACAGGTAAAATCCCTAACCCTTTTTCCTTGATTTCCAGATTTTAAGCTAAGGGAGGGAGTCTTATGCTTTGATTCTTGAAATAATGGGTGGAAACTCACATGCATGTCTTTCAAAAATCTAAAATTTAGTAAGGGGAATTGGGTAGAAGTAAGGGGCTGTGCTCGATAACCAAAATAAGCTCGGATAGCAATTGTGAATTTCAAATTCTAAGGTGCATGTGTTAATTGTGAACTAGATTGACGTGGCTAGATTGCTTGGTGACTGATAATAGGAGTTTAAAAAGGGAATTCGACTCCAGGTATGTATGGCTAACCTTGACCTTGTAGAATCGCCTTGTTGGTGTTCAAATGTTTGGTATGTGACATTCACGTGAGTAAATTGTGAAATTCGTCCGAATTGCATGGTTGTGATTATGATATGTGGTATTAGATGAAAAACAAATGACGTAAGGGAATTGTAAGTGATGCGACTGAAATAATTGTGATATTAACATCTATGGCTTATCGTGGGCAAGTATTGTTATAACGTGAAACACTTGTGAATTGTGGAATATGACAGAAATAGTGTCAATGGTTATGGAAACACCTGTAAAAATTATTGTTGCTATTCCTCAAGAAGTGCTGTTGTGATCTTTGTGAATTGTTCATTGTTGTTGTTGTTGTTGTGATTGTTTGTGAATTGAAAATGTACGGTGGGATCGGGTTTCGCGCCGCAAAATGAAGTAATAAGGTGCAGGTTGTGGTGATAAGGGTGGCCGAGGTAATAAGGGTGGAAAGTGATCAAAATCACTATTGAAATGAAAATATGAGCAAGAATGTGAAATCTATTGATGTGGAAATGTGGAAGTGAAACAGGAGAGTTTGTAAAACTTGTTTGGCTTGATTGTTCTTTCTTTATGGAAATTGATTGTTGTTTCTGTTACTGTTACTTATTTGTCTATGGCTTGAGTTTACTTGGCGCAAAGTTTGTTATACATACCAATATAATTCAAGTGTACTGACGTCCCTTTTACCGGGGGCGCTACATTCGTGTTATGATTATAGGTGGATCTGCAGCAGGTATTCCAGCCCACCGATCGTAGCTCCCTCTTCGACTTCCATCAATTTTTGGTGAGCCCCATTCCTCTCATGGCCCTACGTGGCTCAGGCCACTTGTTTCTGTAGTTTTATTTTGTTGTTGTGCAAGGTATAGCCGGAGCCTTGTTACCGGCAAGTACTATATCATTGCGTTGTATCTTTAGAGGCTCCGTAGATAGTGGATGTGGGTTAGAATCTATGTATATTCATGTTTCTGTTGTTGGGCAACGAATTGGTAATTTTACTAACTATTATGTATGTATGTTTTGAAAAAAAAGGTGATCTAAAATTAATTATATGGCTAGTTCTTGGAATGCTGAATAAGGAAAACAAGGGGTGGCTCATGGGTTAGGAAAGGCACCCAGGTCCGCTTGACTGGGGATACCCGATCGAGCGCCGGTCATGTCCCTTGAGTTTGGGGCATGACAGTCTGTTAGCCAAGGACTAGATGTCTAGAGCTAGGGGCCTCTCCTCTACTAGAATGAATGCCAAGTTACCCATACTCTCCGCCTTTCTGCTCAAGGCATCCGCGACCACATTCGCCTTGCTCGAATGATAAAGAATGGTAGTGTCATGATCCTTTAGCAACTCAAGCCACCTGCGCTGTCTTAAATTGAGATCCCTCTGCTTGAACAAATGCTGTAAGCTGTGGTGATCGGTGTAAACCTCACAAGGCACCCCGTACAAATAGTGCCTCCATATCTTAAGAGCATGAACAACCGCTGCCAACTCCAGATTGTGCGCGGGGTAATTCTTCTCATGAATCTTCAGCTGACGCGAAGCATATGCAATAACTCGCCCCTCCTGCATCAACACACATCCCAAACCAACGCGTGAAGCATCACAATATACCGTATACATCTCTGCACCGGAAGGCAACACAAGAACTAGCGTCGTAGCCAAAGCTATCTTGAGCTTCTGAAAGCTCTCCTCGCAATCATCGGACAAAATAAATGGGGTACCCTTCTGGGTTAGTCTAGTCAAATATGATGCAATAGATGAGAAGCCCTGCACAAATCGCCGATAATAACCCGCTAACCACAGGAAACTCCTGATCTTGGTCACTAAAGTGGGACGTGGCCAACTCTGAACTACCTCAATCTTCTTGGGATCTACCTTAATACCCTCTCCGGACAGAATATGCCCCAAGAATGCCACTGACTCAAGCAAAAACTCACACTTGGAGAATTAGCATATAGCTTCTGCTCTCGCAAGGTCTGAAGCACTACTCTCAGATGTTGCTCGTGCTCCCCCAGGCTACGTGAGTATATCAAGATGTCATCAATGAAGATGGCAACAAAGGAATCAATATAAGTCTTGAATATCCGATTCATCAAATCCATAAATGTTACTGGGGAATTAGTTAAGCTGAAGGACATCACTAGAAACTCATAGTGTCCATACCTAGTCTTGAATGCAATCTTCGGAACATCCGAGTCCTGAATCTTCAGTTGATGATACCCTGACCTCAGGACAATCTTAGAGAAAATTCTAGCTCACTGCAACTGGTCGAACGAATGATCAATATGAGGCAAAGGGTACTTGTTCTTGATGGTGACCTTGTTTAAATGGCGGTAATCAATGCACATCCGCAAGGTCCCATCCTTCTTCTTCATAAATGGCACTGGTGCGCCACAAGGTGATATACTAGGCCTGACAAACCCCTTTGCTAACAACTCCTCTAACTGCTGCTTTAGCTCCTTCAACTCCTTAGGAGCCATATGGTATGGTGGAATAGATATAGGCTGAGTGCCTCGAGCTAAATCAATATAGAAATCAATATCGCAATCTGGAGGCACGCCAGGAAGATTAGAAGGAAAAACATCAGCCATCTCTCAAACTACTGGCACTGAATCAATTGTTGGTGACTCTGCAGTGACGTCTCGAACATAAGCTAGATAGGCCAAAAACCCCTTATTGACCATGTGTCGAGCCTTCAGGAAAGAAATAACCCTGCTAAGCATATCAATTGTGGAACCCTTCCACTCCAATCTCGGCGATCCTGACATATCTAGTGAAACAGTCTTGGCATAGCAATCAAGGATGGCGTGATATGGAGATAACCAATCCATGATCATGATGACCTCAAAATCAATCATATCGAGCAACAGAAGATCAACTCTAGTCTTGAAACCACAGAAAGTGACCACACAGGACCAGTAGATCCGATCCACAACCATAAAATCACCCACAAGAGTGGATACATGAATAAGAGTGCCCAAAGGCTCCGGAGAAATAATCAGAAAACGAGAAAACAGAGGTGCCACATATGAATAGGTAGAACTTGTATCAAACAATACCGAAGCATCTCTACCACTAACAAAAATAATACCTGTGATGACGGCATCTGAGGCTAATGTATCTAGCCTGGTCGGAAGAGCATAGAATCTAGCTGGAGCGCCGGTTGTCTGGCCTCCACCTAACTGGGGAGTAGCTAGCTGACCTCCCCCTGTCTGGCCTCCACCTCTAGGACAGCTTCTACCCATCTGCCCTCCACCTCTAGGTGGATGGGCAGCTGGTGCCTGAGTCTGGGGCTTCTGACCCTGCTGTACTGCTTTACCCCAAAGCCTGGGGCAAGTCCTCTTCAAGTGACTCGGATCTCCACACTCGTAGCACGCTCTAGGTACCATAGCCTGCTAGCCTGAAGTCAGAGTCTGCAAACTCGAATACCCACTAGAAGAACCCTGGATGGCTGGTGGACGATAGGAAATCTCTAGCATGGCGCTAAAAGGAGCACTAGAAGAATCCTGATACCCAGAATACTAGCTGGAGGAACCCTGAGTAGCTAGTGGGTGGTAAGAGCCCTCCGGCATCGCACTAAAATAAGGCCTCGCTGGGGCACCTCGGAGAGGGGGTTGTGGTGCTGAGTGTGAGGGCCTGTTGGGCTGACCCCTCCCGAAGTGGCCTCTACCCCTAGTTGGGGCACCTCTGAACTCTCTTGAAAATCTATCCCTCTTATCTTACTGCATCTGCTCTCTACCCCTCACACGATAACCCTTAATCCTGCGTGTAATCTCAACCACTAGCTGGTACCCTGTACCCATCTCTACCTATCAAGCCATACCAGACTGGATGGTGGGATGTAATCCCGCAACAAACCTCCGCACTCTCTGCCTCTATGGGAAGTATCTTAAGTGCATGGCGAGACAACTTAGAGAACCTCGCATCATAGTCAATCACTAACATCTGACCCTACTCTAGGTGCTCAAACTGATACCGCAGCTCTTCCCTTTCAGAGGCCGGAATGTATCGATTCAGGAATAACTGAGTGAACTGACCCCAAGTGAGGGGAAGAGAAACTGATGGCCTGCCAAGTACATAGGACTTCCACCATCTGCGTGCCCTGCCCTCAAGCTGAAAAGTAGTGAAGTCAACTCAATGCGACTCCAATATCCTCAAATTGTGTAGCATATCCCTGCACCTGTCTATGAAGTCCCAAGCATCCTGATGACGCTCGACTGGAAGGTGAAGCCTGGTCCATCTGTCCAATAACTTCTATGGATCACTATCCACAGCTGTCCTGGGCTGGGGTGCCACTACAGCAACTGGATGAGCCCTATCTGCGGGTAGTAAAACCAGAGTCAGATACACTACCGCTGTGTGACCTTGAGCCTGAGCAGTAAGGGTCTAGGATCCCCCTCCTTCCTGTGAAGTAGCAGGGTCTGCTGGAAATAAACCAGCCTGAGTCATAGTTCCATGAACTATAGCATGCGGAACATGACCTCCTAAAATCCCGGAGCTATCATGAAATCCAACGGGGCGGGCTCAGCTGCGGGCACCTCGCCCTGCTCCTCCATAATAGGATCCTCCACAGGATCTGCTAGTGGTGCAATTGGAACGGCTCTGGGTCTCCCTCGTCCCCTACTACGGGCTGGTGCCCTCCCCCGTCCTCCACCTCGGCCTCTAGCAATAGGGGGAACAGTTCCTCCCACGTCCGAACATCAGCAATACGAGTCCTCACCATCTATGAGAGAATAAAAGAGGGAAATTTAGTACACTAAGCACTACACGACAGGAAACGAATATAGAGTAGTCTTTCCTAATACCCTATAGCCTCTCGAAGATAAATTCAGACGTCTCCGTACCTATCAACAAGACTCTATCAGGTTTGCCCATAACTCGTGAGACCTACGTGAACCTAGAGCTCTAATACCATGTTGTCACCACCCATTCCCAATTTCCACAACAGGTCATGAGGGCGCCTGATACCGTGGTCAGGCAAGCCATGCTGAAACATTACTAAAATTCTTATGCTGCTTCCTAATTAGAAAGAAGTGGGGTAAACACTTAATTTGGAATTTAAGACAGAAGAGCAAAATGTTGTAAGTAATATAATTACACAAACCCAAAATAATCATCTACCAAAGTGTGTGCTAGAACTGGTGCCACAAGCTACGGGCAACTAGTAGAATATACATCCAAAAGAATATCATACTATCCTACCGTCTGAGGCCAAATAGACAGAAAGTAGAAATACAAAGAAAGACTCCTTGGGCTACGGGTCGACATGGAGGGAAAGCATCTCACCATAGAATCCCGCTCACGAATACGAACCGAAATGATAACCAGATCCACCTGCCTCAGATCCTGTACATTTAAGTACAGAAGTGTAGTATGAGTACATAAACAAATATGTACCCAGTAAGTATCTCGTCTAATCTCGAAGAAGTAGAGACGAGAGGTCGACTTGATACTTACTAGGGTCAATTAATATGCGAAGAGTTCATAATAAGCATGGATGTCTCAAGCTAGTTACATTTAATAATCATGGAGTAACTGTTCTTTCCCAAACACTAACAAGAATGCTTGTCTATAGTCTAAGTAAATATGTATTTCAGCCCTTGAAGGATTTCTATGCAAAACATATGCAAATAATCACCGTGGAACGTACGGTCTAATCCAACATAAAATAAACTATGCACTGCCGAGGGTCGAATGACTCAAACCATAGATGCATCTATTACCCAGCTCGTGAATCACCCGTGCGATGCGGTCAAATAGAAAATAAGCTCATTAACAAGCAACATCAACAATTAACATGTATTTGAGGAGTAGTCATACACAAAAATACCAAGTATTCTCCTTCAATGGACTAAACAGGATAAGGGTCATTCTCTAGTCTCATTCTTCTTACTCAAAATAGTTCATATAAATCCGAATTAATCAACACGTACTAGAATGTCACGTAGACCATGCTTATGGGTCCTAGACTACACGGACTCTCGTCCCCTAGTGCGTACGTAGACCCCGAATATAATGATAATTAATTCAATTATTATACCTATGGGGACAATTCCATCTTACTAGGTTAGAAAAGAGACTCACCTCGCTCCGGAGCGCACTTCCGATACCAAGAACATGCCCAAACTCTCAATTCGGAGCTGAACGATCACAAACTGGTTAATATAAGTAAGAACTAGTCAATAAAGGCTTACAAGGCCGAATTCTAACTATTTATGTAATTTCCCAACCTTTCCCACAAGTTTCCTAAATTCCGACCCCGGGCCCACATGCCCGGATGCAGAGGTTTTTTGAAGGAAATTGTTCTATACAACCTATGTATCAATAATATATGATTTCTAGTCCATTTCATAACAAATTTCATGATTAAACCTTAGTTTTATTAAAACCATAGGTCTAGCTCTAACCCCTTTGATTTTATCTAATTTTTTGTGTGTTTAATCTACCGAATATACACATATTTAACCTAATAATGAGTGGAAATAACTTAACTTGAAATGCTAAATTGAAACCTTCTCTCAAGAGTCCCCAAATCGCCCCAAGGTTGAGTGTAAAATGATAAAATGGTGTTTGAGTTCGAATTAAATAAAGCATACTGCCCAGTGATTTCCGCTTCTGCGGTTAGGGGACCACATCTGCAGTCTCCGAACCTGTGAAAAGGGAGCCGCATCTACGGTACTAGGCAAGAGGGTTTGGACCGCTTATGCGGTATGAGGCCCACATATGCGGAAACACTTTTGAAGTTATTGGGCCGCTTTTGCGGCTTGGGCCTAAGGTGGGTGTACCGCTTCTGTGGTCTCTGTGGTCTCTGGGTCGCTTCTGTGATTTCCTTTGGCCTTGCCACTTTCTGCTTCAATGATAGATTGACCACATCTGCGGTCCCACTTCTGTGGTCCAAGAACCGCAGATGCAGTTATGACAGAAGCAACAACTGAAAGTTACTTTCTTAAATTTTCCTACATTGCTCGAACCTCGTTCGTTTGATGCTCGGTGCTCCCGAGCCTCGCCCGAACACACTAACAAGTCTGATGTCATAAGGCGGACCTACTCGCACCCTCGAAACACTCAAAACAACACTAAATCTAGGAATCACCCCTTAAAACCAAATGAATCAAACTATTGAACTTCAAGTCCATAATTCTCCTCTAACGTGTCAAAACGCCCTTAAACTACTCGGATTGGCACCAAATTTTACTATCATGTCTTAAACAACATTAGACCTGTACCAAGCTTCGAAACCAAATTTTGAGCTCGTTACCTAGGGAATCGATGATTACTTGGTTTCTTTAATTCTTTAAAACTTCAATTAAACATTTTTAGTACAAATTCATTACTCGGGCTAGGGACCTCGGAATTTGATTCCGGTCATATGCCCAGGTCCCATATTTTCCCACGGACCTTCCAAAATTATCAAATTACGAATCTGGGTCCGTTTTCCCAAAATGTTGACCGGCGTCAAACTTGGTCTATTAAGAAAATTGTAAAGAAGCAAATGAACATATTTTTACTCAAAACTCTTCCAACTCCCGAACCCACCCCCCCCCAAGTCGTAAATTAGTTAAAGCATGTACGGAAGACTTTATTTAGGGGACGGGGTCCTAAAAGGCAAAATGACCGGTCGGGTCGTTACACTTAGGGAACTCTGACACATCCCAAATGAGACAAAGGCTTTGGATCTAGATCTTTGGAGTTGGTTTACTTCATGCTTCAGACAGGAAGTCTGAATCAGGCTCTCCTTGGTTGTAATTTTAATTTTTCTGATATAGTTTCTTTATTTTATTTTTGGACTATAATAACTTTTTAATAACTTTTGGGGATATTTAGTGAAAAGGGAGGGTAACTACGCATGAAAAGGGTAGATAACTTGCCTATATGACTCTCTAATTTTAGTATTTCTCATATAGTTACCATGCCTATAGGACTGATGCATTTTAGTTATCATGCCCATAGGACTTATGCATCTCATATATATATCATGCCCGTAAGAATTTCTGCATTTCATATAGTTATCATGCCTATAAGAATTTATGCATTTCTTACAGTTATCATGCCTATAAGAATTTCTGCATTTCATATAGGTATCATGCCTATAGGAATTTCTGCATTTCATATGTTATCATGCCTATAAGAATTTCTGCCTTTCATACAGTTATCATGCCTATAAGAATTTCTGAATTTCAAATAGTTATTATTCCTATAAGAGTTATGCACTTTTCATATAGACTCTTGCATCTTTCATGTAGATACCATGCCTATAAGAAAATCTGCACTCTCGTATGACACTACACCTGTAATTACTAAAAAATATGAACCTCGCACATGCATTTAGAAAACATGTCCATAGGTCATTTTGAATCTTGCATATGCATCTGTCGCTAGGCAAATGTGTTCATAGGCCTTAAATAATCAATCGCATTCAGATACCATTTTATAGGATTTCTGCATCTTCACTATGTCTACACAAGTGGTTAAAACTAACAACGCGTAGAAAGCATGCATATACGAATTACTGATCAAGTGTGAAATGTTTCGTCTACCTATAAGTAACAACAATGACTATCAATTGCAAAATTCGTACTTCTTCTGTTAAAACAGGAATCTTTCTTTTTACTTAAATAAATCTGCAATCAGCTTTACTTCTTCTTTTCTAAAACTAATTGATATCATTCCTATAGGTTTCGTTTAACACTTAGGCAAGCCATGAGGTAAACCTGTAAATTGAATTAGATTTTTTTAACTACAACCAGCAGGCAGACCTGATTCGGGCTTCTTATCTAAACTATGTAATAAATCACTCTGCCACCAACTCCTTTTAAGTTTATTTAGACCTTAAACAGTACGTGCAAGACATGCTAAACTCTATGCTTTCTCTGAAGCTAAGGAGGCCTGTTTGAGCCTTATTTGTTTATGTGCTTTCCCCCCATACTTGTCGTATGTGTTTTTGATTGTCTCCTTAGATTTTATCCTCTTAAAACTATAAAACCTCACACCTCTTCCCTTTAGGATTAGTAGTCCCAAATGCCTCCGGGACTGATAGGATTGGGGCAGGTAATAGCATGGAATAAGCAAAATGAGACCATTTCGCGTTTAATACCTTAATGGTGTGGGAAACGGTAGGTATGGATATCATGACCACGCGATAACACCACATGTATAAGCAGTTACCGGGTGTTGTGTGGGGTGATCCATATTATTTATAAACCTAGGACCCATTTTCCCTTCACATGTTTATTTTATTACCTTCAGAATTTCATAATGCTTTTTTTTCCCTCAAATATCAGCTTTAACTTTAATTACTTGCAACAATTATGTGAAAACCCCTCCTCATATGTGAAACTCTTACTTGTCTACTTGTTGCTTGCACTTAAAGTCACAATTATAGTATGACTGGGAACCACACTAGTGGATCTCGAGCGGTGTCTAACACCTTCCTCTCGGGATAATTTCGAGCTCTCACCCACTTACCAAACTCCATCGCCCCCTTATCAATCACCTCCACTACCTACATATCAGCCAACTTCACCCAAATATTCACAACCCGCACATGTTTACCAAGCCTACGACACTCAACTAGCTCACTATCAATCCCCACCTACATGCCAAAACATGCCTAGACCTCAACCAAACTTTGAACAAAGACCTCCAAAATAGTATACGACCATTGCTGAACCAATCGACTAGTTGTATCAAAGGCTCAAAGCTGCTGGTTATGTCACCCCTATCCCTGCTATAACACTTGAAAACCCTTCTCAGTGGATCAATCCAAATAAATTCTGTGCATAACATTCTGGCATGAAAGGGCATACCATTGACGAATGCCGCACTTTGAAGGATAAGATCCAGACTTTGATTGACATAAAGATTATTGTAGAAAAGGAGCCCGCTCCGAATGTCTGCTATAACCCTTTTCCAGACCACAAAGGTGGAGGTGTTCACATGATCGAGATAGAGGATGACTGGGACAACAGGGGATCAATCGGTCTAATCATAGAAGGCGACGATTCGAAGAAGCCAGTAGTCACCCTCAATGCGATTGTGGTCCAGATTCAGCCTTTTGAGGACGCCGAGGTAAACATGTCTATGCCACTTGAGTTTAAAACACCATCCTTTGCGAAGAAACCAACACCAATTGAGGTCAAGTTTGGGTCCCAAAAGGATATGTACCATTTGAAGTTGATGTATTACCTTCCAAAGCAAGGGTGCCCATTATAGTAGCAATGACAGCCGTAACACTATTCCACACAAAAACCATACCATGGGACTACACAGCCGAGGCAAGAAGAAAAGGGAAAGCCGTGTTTGAGAAAGCAGTTACAGCATATGTTATGCAAAGAACCGGCAGGGTTTATACCCCGGAACACTTGGCTGAGTCGAGTAAGTAGACCTCTGGTTGACAAGCCATCACTAAAACTGGGCCTGACGATCTCTGGAGAAAGATACAAGCCAAAGAATACTCAGTCATTGATTAGCTGAACAAAACACCGGCACAGATTTCTATCCTTGCTTTGTTACAAAGTTCCAATGCACACAAAAATGCCTTGTTAAGAGTGCTGAGTGAGGCGCATGTACCAAGTAACATCACCGACGGAGAGATGGCTAACATGGTCGGTCAGGTGTTGGAAAGTCACAAAATCACTTTTCATGAAGATGAGTTGCCACCGGAGGGATTGAGTCACAACAAGGCATTACACATCACAGTGCAGTGCGAAGATTAGTTTATCACCAGGGTCCTGGTCGATGGGGGGTCTAGTCTCAATACTTATCCATTGGTAACACTCAGGACATTGGGAAAAGGGCTGCATGAAATCAAGGACGGGGCTATCAATGACAAAGCTTTCGACGGTTCTCAAAGGTCTACTATTGGGGAGATTAGATTATGTTTGCAAATGGGACCTATTTGGTTTGATGTTAATTTTGAAGTGATAGACGTGCCGGCATCTTACAATCTGTTGTTGGGAAGACCGTGGATTCACGCCGCTGGGGCCGTGGCGTCAACACTACATCAGGCAGTGAAGTTTAAGTGGAATATCTAGGAGGTTATAATTCATGGAAACAGTAGCAATCCCATATATAGTCGCCAAACCATCCCAGCAATTGGAGGAAGGAGAAGGATAGGCGGGGAAACTAACCACCACATCGAACGAGTCAACGCCATTCATAAGGATAAGTGGTGGACTAACAAAATTGAAAGCATACTGAACTGGAGCGCATATGAACCTGGAAAGGGACTTGGCAAGAATCTCCAGGGAATCGCTAATCCCACCAAGCTCAAGAAACACGGCACCACCTTCGGATTGGGGTATGAGTATACCTGGAAAGAATTCAACGAATGGTTTCCACCCTGGCGTAGTTCTTACTATCCATTGGAGCAGCCAATACCCCGTTTGGAGCAGACCTTCCAACCGACCGAGGTCATCTACGGGTCAGAAGAGGAGGAAACACTGGAATCAGTGAGGAATTTGTTCTTAGAGGAATATGATATGTATTGCTGTGTCATTTTTGAGGAGGAGGGGGAGGAAGGCCTTTCCATACAGGCTGTAAGCGGAGGAGCACACCTCAATAACTGGACTATGATAACCACTAGAGTCCGGAGAGCCTCGGGGTAGCAAGGCTGAATAAGCATCGTGCGCTATTTTATTTTACTAGTTTACTTCCCTTTCACATTTTTATTTTTTGCAAGAATGAGCTCTGATGTTCAAAACAAGTTATGGAATTTATCAAAGCATTTCAGTTTTCTTATAAATCTTACTCTTATTATTTTATCTCATTACTTTACTCATACAACATTACTATTACTTATCTTGATGAACCAATGACTGTGACATGCAATGAGACAACACAACAAACGGACATAGATTCAGAAGAAGATGATATACCGGAAGAGATTGTTAAAGAAGTTGAGAATTTTGAGAATGGATATAAGTCCAACCTGGATGAGACCAAAAGTGTCAACCTGGGTAATGCAGAAAATATCAAAGAAACACGAATCAACGTTCATTTGTCACCATGAAAAAGGTAGAATATACAGAGTGTCTAAAAGAGTATAAGGATATACTTGCCTGGTCGTACAACGACATGAATGGTTTGAGTACATCTATTGTGGCTCACAAATTGCCAACCGATCCAGCTTGTCCGCCGGTAAAATAGAAGCTCAGAAAGTTCAAGCCAGATTTGAGTCTGAAAATCAAGAAAGAAGTCACTAAGCAAGTCAAAGCTAAGGTTATCAGGTTAGTGGAATATCCAATATGGTTAGCCAACATTGTGCCAGCAGTGAAGAAGGACGTGAAGGTTAGAGTCTGTGTCGGCTACCGGAATATCAATTGGGCGAGTCCAAAAGACAACGTCCCCTTGCCAAACATACACATCCCGATTGACAATTGTGCCACGTACGAGTTGAAATCACTTGTATATTGTTTCACGGGGTATCATCAGATGTGGATGGATGAAGAAGATGCTGAGAAAACAGCTTTCATTACACTGTGGGGAATGTATTGCTACAAGATGATATCGTTCATGTTAAAGAATGCAGGGGCCATGACCACTATTTTCCATGATATGATACACAAGGAGATCGAAGTATATGTGGATGATGTCATGCTCAATTCCAAGAAAGCCATTGATCACATGGAAGATCTGAGGAAGTTTTATAACAGATTGCAAAGGTACAACCTGAAATTAAATCCTGCAAAATGTGCATTTGGAGTTCCAGCTGGAAAATTGCTTGGGTTCATTGTGAGTTGCCGGGAATAGAACTGGATCCATCGAAGATCAAAGCCATTCAAGAATTTCCACCACTAAGGAACAAGAAAGACATGATGAGTTTCCTGGGGAGACTTAACTACACTAGCCGGTTCATAGCACAATCCACAGTCATTTGTGAGCAAATATTCAAGACGTTGAAGAAGGATGCCGCCATCGAATGGACTGACGACTGCCATAAAGCTATCGACAGAATCAAGGAACACTTGTCAACGCCACCAGTTTTGGTCCTACCTGAGCTGGGTAGACCTTTGTTACTGTACATCACAGTGTTAGATGGTGCCTTCGGTTACGTCTGGGGAAGCATGATGAGACAGGAAAGAAATAACATGTCATTTACTACCTCAGCAAAAATTTTACTCCGTACGAGGCCCGGTATTCTCTATTGGAATGCACCTGCTGTGCTTTAACTTGGGTAGCCCAGAAGCTGAGGCACTACTTCTGTGCCTATACTACATATCTCATATCAAGGATGGATCCTTTGAAATACATCTTTCATAAGCCCATGCCCACCGGCAAGCTCGCCAAGTGGCAGATCCTGTTGAGTGAATTCGCTATTGTCTACATTACCTAGAAAGCAGTCACAGGGCAGGCACTAGCGGATCACCTGGCTGAAAACCCCGTGGATGGAGAATACGAACCCCTAAAAATATATTTTTCGGATGAAGAGGTATAATTCATAGGAGAAGATATTGCAGAGTCCTATGACGATTGGAGAATATTCTTTGACGGAGCAGCAAAATTTCAAAGAAATTGGCATAGGAGTAGTCCTAGTATCAGAAACCAGTCAACACTATCCGGTATTAGCCAAGCTTAGATTCCCGTGCACCAACAACATGCCCGAGTACAAAGACTACATCTTAGGGCTCAAGATGGCCATCAACATGAACATTCAATAAATGCTAGTAATTGGAGATTCAGATTCTCTTATAAATCAGGTACGAGGAGAATGGGCGACCAAGAACTCCAAGATACTCCCTTATCTATACCATGTATAGGAGTTGAGGAAGAGGTTCACAAAGATAGAGTTCCAGCATGTTCCCAGAATCCAGAATGAGTTTGTCGATGCATTAGCTACCCTATCATCCATGATACAACATCTGGATACAAAATTCATTGATCCTATCCCTATGAAAATCCATAATCATCCAACTTATTGTGGTCACGTCGAAGAAGAGGCAAATGGAAAACCTTGGTTTCACAACATCAAGGAATATTTGGCCAAACGAGAATATCCACAACTTGCAAGTACCACTCAAAAGTGCACATTTCAAAGATTGTCCAACAATTTCTTTCACGGTAGAGGAATCTTGTATAGGAGGACTCCGGATTTAGGTTTGCTAAGGTGTGTCGACATGAAGGAAACATCTAAACTGCTAGAGGATATTCATGTCGGGGCCTGTGGTCCATATATAAACGGCTTTGTCTTAGCCAAAAAGAAACTCCGTGCTGGTTACTTCTGGATGACCATGGAGACGAACTGCATCCAGTACGTCCGGAAATACCACCGTTTCCAGATACATGCAGACATGATAAGGGTACCTCCGAATGAGCTTAATGCAACATGCTCACCATGGCCGTTCGCCGCTTGGGGAATGGATGTTATTGGACCAATTGAACCTGCCGCTTCTGACGGGCACAGATTCATCCTAGTGGCAATTGACTACTTTACCAAATGGGTCAAAACAGCATCATATACAGCACTCTTTTGTTTTGGTTTTGAGTGTGGGGGGAGGGCAAGTGACTAAGATAGTCGTGGCAAACTTTGTCTGCGACCATATTGTTTGTCGATTCGGTATCCAAAGTCAATCATTACTAATAATGGCTCCAACCTCAATAGTGACTTAATGAAAGCTATGTTCTAGATCAAACACAAAAATTCCACAGCCTACAGACCTCAGATGAATGGAGCCGTAGAAGCCGCCAACAAGAATATCTAGAAGATACTAAGGAAGATGATAGAGAAGCATAAGCAATGGAATGAGAAGCTATCATTTGACTTATTGGGGTATCGCACCACAGTCCGCACATCAACTAGGGCAACTCCTTATGTGCTGGTTTATGGTACAGAAGCCATCATTACCGCCAAAGTAGAAATTCCTTCCTTGAGGATCATACAAGAAGCTGAGCTCGACGATGCATAATGGGTGAGAAACCACTACGAGCAACTAGCTCTTATAGATGGTAAAAGAATAAATACAGTTTTCCATGGCCAGTTATAACAAAACAGAATTTCCAGAGCCTTTAACAAGATAGTCAAAAATCAAGACGATTCACACCGGGGTAGCCAGTGTTAAAGAAACTTTTCCTGTATCAAGATGAAGCCAAAGGGAAATTCTCTTCCAATTGGCAGGGTCCATACATGGTTCATCAGGTTCTGAAAGGAGGGGCCCTTATACTTGCAGAAATGGGCGGAGATGTTTGGCCAAAACCAGTCAATTCAGATGCAGTCAAGCGATACTATGTGAAATCTTTATGCTTTCCTCATATGATGTAATTTGAACTATGTCTAACCTGATTCCTGTTTAAGAGGGGATACGTAGGCATCCTTATGGGTTCGGTCACAATTCAATTAAATTTTCAT
>MU672641.1:28416-58058 GCA_026770625.1 Nicotiana glauca | reverse complement strand
TTTCCCCCCCCCCCCCCCCCGCAAATGGAAACTGGGGCACAATTTTGAGGAGTACCCTCAAAATTTTGAAGTAACTTCAGCCGATCATCGCATACAACCGTCAGAAGTATCGAACCATTAAAATGGGGCAGAATTTTGAGGAGGACCCTCAAAATTCTATACCGAGAGAGGTTGCAATATCCTGAACCACGTTGCAGTCATCGGTTCATCTAAAAACTATTTCTCAAATGTATACATATATCATATCTTTAACAAACTCAGTCATGTTATCGAAATTGCTCTGTTCAGCAACGCTACCCCTATGATATACACCGTGTCATTAGATTAAAGCTGAACAGGGCAAGCCAAGTCAGCGGGAACACGATCTAACCTTTCCCCTTTACAAAACTCACTATTTTTCTTTGGATACAGGCACCCTAGTCGTAAAATCATATACTTTACACTGATACTATTCATGAATACAACTCTCAAAACCGTCACACCTATTTGCATTTGCCATTCGCACACAATATCCCCAACAGTCGCAATATCATAACCATCTACTAGCTATTAAATATGAATTTTATTACTATTCATTTTTTTAGCTCTTCCACAAGACTACTATTCTGCCGTCCGAAACTAAGCCATGTCTCCATCTGCATTTCTGCATTGCATAAGGCTACCATTCTACTTTCCGAGACTAAGCACTGTCTTCATCTGCATTTCTGCATTGCATAAGGCTACCATTCTGCCTTCCGAGACTAAAAAATGTCTCCATCTGCATTTTTTCATTGCATAAGGCTACCACTCCACCTTCCGAGACTAAGCCCTGTCTCCATCTGCATCTCTGCATTGCATAAGGCTACAATTTTTCCTTCCGAGACTAAGCACTATCTCCATCCGCATTTCTGCATTGCATAAGGCTACGATTCTACCTTCCGAGGTTAAGCTCTACCTCCATCTTGCATGGCCGAAAGATCGCCATCTTTATCTATGTACATCTTGCATCGGTTGAAATATCACCACCATTATCTACATATTGCATGGCTGAAAGATCGCAACCTCTATTTATGTCCTACATCGGCTGAAAGATCGCCACCTTTATTTATGGCATGTATCGACTGAAAGATCACCACATTTATTTATATCTTGCATCGGCTGAAATATCGCCACTTTATTTACTCTTTCGTTGGCTGAAAAATTGCCACCTATTGCATTTCATGGGCTGAAAGATCGCCAACTTGTCCAAGGGCGTCATTGTTTGGAGGCACCATTCGCATAGCCCGATAACGCCATGCCATGGCCTGAGGACTCTTTTCATCTCTTGCATATCATTATTCGAAGGCATCATAGTTCGGAGGCATCATTCTCCTAGCCTGAGAGCATCATTTCATGGTCTGCAAATCTTTTTATTATACGGTTCATCGTCCAAAACGTCAGGATTTGACGACGTCATCCTAACCGTCCAAAGACAACATTCATGGTCCGACGGGAAATTGCATCATGTTTAAATTTTTGTACAATACACGCTTGTATTATTTTGTTTTAAGGTAAATTGGCTAGCAACGGCCGTCTCAGAAGGAGCGATCGTGCTCCAATTCCCGCAGCCCTACTCGACCTTAAACATTCATCCCAAAACCTGAATATCGCGTCCGTTCTTGAAAGATCTCCATCGGTATATTCCGCCTTCAGATCCTGAACTACATGTGGCCTGATTCCTGTAAGAACATGGATATGTAGGCAGATCAGGAACCAGAGCATGGTTAACCTCTTCAAACCATTTCACTCTGTCAAAATTGGCCATCGTATCTTTACCCGACAACTCTTTCATCCTTCCCGGGTAAAGTGGGGTAGCTATTAATACCTAATTTTTCCTTGTATATTGTTTTATATGCAAAATATTTACAAAATAATATATATATACCTATATATATATATATATATATATATATATATATAAGCATGACAAGGTATTCTATTATTTTCTCAATTTTTTAAAAGATTTTTAAACCAATTTATTACCGTATTTTAACAGTATAAAATCAATAATTATTCCCAAAATTATCATTTTTAGTGATCCACTTATTTTATCCTCATATTTATACCAAAATATAGCTAAGGTGATTTTTATTTATTTTCACAAATTTATTTGGTATTTTAAAAGCTAAATTGCATAAAATTGCAATTTTAGCCTATTTTAATATTTAATAGCATTTTAAAATTATAAAATTGATTCCAACATATTTAATTTAATGTATATATATTTTTAATTAATTTAGCACCATTAATTTATTTTCAAAAAATCATTTTGATATTTTTATAAAATAAAAGGGGAAAATGGCTATTCAAAAGTTAGCCTTATTTCATTTAAATTTTAGCCAGAAATCGACCACCCTAGTAACCCAATTTCAAATTTAAAATTACCCTGTCAAATTACAATTTAACCCAACCCGTGACCCATTTATCCAACCCGCTCAGCTCCCCTTTTGATCCAGCCAGTTGATCATTTTGATCAACAGCCACGATTCCCCCTTACCCTTTTAATCTCCCAAAACCCCCTAACCCTAATCCATTTCACTGGAGACGCCACCTTGAAACCCCTCTCCTCTCCCCGATTATCTCAAATCTTCCTTAACCCTAGCTGCCTCTAATCGCTTCCACCTCGAAACCCACCGGAAACCATGGCTTTTTCCGCCATGGGAGTCTTAAACTCGCCTCCCTTTGCTCTTATACACTTGGTACTCGAAGGTTCGAGATCCGACCTCGAAGGTTTTCGTTCTAATTTCTATCTATCCAAGGTTCTACGGCCATCTTCGATCTTGCTCTGGCATATCTTGGTCCTCTAAGCCTGATTCTGATCTTCTCCGACTCAGATCGGACCTTTTCAAAGCCTTTCCTGTTTTAGGCTTCTTCTGAAACCCTAACTATTCGAGGTTTTCTCCGATTTTGCTTATATCTGTTGTGTATCCATGGTTTATTTGAGTTTTTCAAATTATTTCCCCAACGTTTCTTTCAAAATTATTTTTAAAATCACTTCTTTTTCGATTTACGATTTTCTGAAATGCTTAAAATGTTTCTCTAAGTTTTCTTTTCTTTTCCTTTGTGTTTGCTTGTCTTCTACTACTTTCATATGTTTCCTTTTACCATGCATGTTCTTCTGTGCTTTCTAATATTTTGTTTTCCTACTGTGTCTCTATACCTTTCTCTCCCATATTATCTCTATGATATTTTCCAATATGTTCTTTTGTTAAACTTTTCCGGTGTTCTTGTGTTCTTCTACTGTATTCTTAAATGTTTTACTTTTTTTTTCTTCTGAACTTTGGTTGAGTTCCTTCTAAAAAAGTTTGTTCTTCTACTATATCTCTTACTATGTTCTTAAGTGTTTACTTGTTTTCTCTTCTACTGAACCCTGTTTAAATCCATTCTGAAAGTTTTTTCTTAAACATGTTTCTTCTACTATCATGTTGTTCTCTCATTGTGCTTTGAGTTAGTTCCTTCACCCTGTTTGCTTTGAATTTTCCATTGTATTTTCTTGTCTTCTCATGAGACTCTGAAAAGAAATCTCTGAGCCTGTTGCCTACTCATCTCTGTATTTTACTCGTGCTGGAAACCCTAGAATTTGGGGGTTCCGTCTAGTTTAGTCATGTGATTGAACTAGGGTTATGGTTGGGAACCCTTGAATCTTTCAGACTAATCTCTGAGCTTATGAACTGAGTTTGGACTCCCTTGTTTTCATGTAATTCTTACTTCTCTGGAGTTTTCACTAGCCTTACAATGGCATGCAAATTTTCTTCATGTTTAACGTCTCTATATACCTTTATATGTGATGAATCTTTCTTCTAAAAGGTTTTCCAACTTGTGATTGATTCAGAATTCCCCTTAATAGGTCTAATTGATTATTACTGATTTTCCTTAAGTTAAAATCTTTCTGACTTGGTTCATTCATACAAATTTTTCGACTTATGATTTCTTGGCTGTCACTTGATTTTCTTTCCTTAAATTGTACAACCGCGTACTGCCAAGACCTTTTCCTTAAATAAACCTCTATGTATTTACCCCTCTTGTACTGCTTTGAAAAAAGTTTGATTAATCTTTTTCCTTAATTAGTTTTACCCGCTTGAAATCAAAATCCCTTAATTAAAGGGAAACCTTGTGTAATTGATTTTTAAACTATTTTCTTACTTATTTCTGCTTGCTTTCTACACTATAAAAATGGCATGACCCATTTACACGATTGACATACACACTTCAGACTTCACACTTATAATCCTCTTCTAAACTCATAGTATTCTGACTGCCTGTTTGCACTTTGGCTTTTCAAGACTACTGCTTTCTTCTTACTTGTTTGCTTGAGACTGGTATGTTCTAGTTTTGGTTTTAGCATCATCCTAATTTGTTTACTTACATCCTTTACATCCATGTCTACTTTACTATCTATATAGAGTTAAATGTCAACTAGCGTGTTAATTTCCTTTCATATGTTTCTGCTGTGAATCCCTGCACCGATGTATCCCTCTTTGTGCTTTAAGTTTTAGTTCGGAACATGGCAATATGTATGTTATTGTTCATGTTTGGACTTGATCCCTTTGGGGATCCTAACTCCCAAAACAATGTGTGTTAACAGGCTAATGGGGTGTACCAGCATTTCCTATTGCTAGGTGTGCCCACTTATCTGTCTTTGCCACTTCCCTTTTCCACATTTCAAAATTCCCTCTCTGCACTTACACTCACTCTTAGATTCTACATTCTAACCCCCCCCCCCGCCCTCCCGTGAGCATTTCCTAGGGACCTTGAGTTCCATATGAACTTGGACACTTAAGGCTTGGACCTTCCACACTGCACTATGACTCAATCTTGCAAACGTGAGAAAGGCTTTGGATCTTGATCTTTGGAGTTGGTTTACTTCATGTTTCAGACAGGATGTCTAAATCAGTCTCTCCTTTGTAATTTTAATTTTTCTGATGTAGTTTCTTTATTTTATTTTAAGACTGTAATAACTTTGTAATTACTTTCAGGGATTTTTAGTGAAAAGGGAGGGTAAGTATGCATGAAAAGGGTAGATAACTTGCCTATATGACTCTTTAATTTCAGTATGTCTCATATAGTTACCATGCCTATAGGACTGATGCATTTTAGTTATCATTCCCATAGGACTTGTGCATCTCATATAGTTATCATGTATATAATAATTTCTGCATATCATATAGTTATCATGCCTATAAGAAGTTCTGCATTTAATACAGTTGTCATGCCTGTAAGAATTTCTGCATTTCATATAGTTATCATGCCTATAAGACATGCATTTTTCATATAGACTCTGCATCTTTCATGTAGATACCATACCTATAAGAAATTCTGCACTCTCATATGATACTACGCCTGTAATTACTAAAAAAATCTGAACCTCGCACATGCATTTAGAAAACATGTCCATAGGTCATTCTGAATCTTGCATATGCATCTGTCACTCGACAAATTTGTTCATAGGCCTTAAATAATCAATCGTATTTAGATACCATGTTATAGGATTTCTGCATCTTCACTATGTCTAGACAAGTGGTTAAAACTAACAACACGTAGAAAGCATGCCTATACAAATTAATGATCAAGTCTGCAATCAACTTTACTTCTTCTATTCTGAAACTAATAGATATCATGCCTATAGGTTTTATTTAACACTTAGGCAAGCCATGAGGTAAACTTATAAATTGAATCAGATTTTATTAACTAAAACCAACAGGCAGGCTTGATTCGTGCTTCTTATCTAAACTATGTAATAAATCAATCTTCCACCAAATCCTTTTAAGTTTATTTAGACCTTAAACAATACGTGCAAGACATGCTAAACTATATATGTTCGCTGAATCTAAAGAGGCTTGTTTGAGCCTTATTTGTTTCTGTGCTTTTCCCGCATACTTGTCGTATGTTCTTTTGATTGTCGCCTTAGAATTTTATCCTTTTAAAACTATAAAAACCTCATACCTCTTCCCTTTAGAATTAGTAGTCCCAAATGCCTCCAAAACTGATTGGTTGGAGCGGGTAATAGCATGCAGTAAGCAAAATGATACCATTCTGCATTTAATACCTTAACGGGGTAGGAAAGGGTAGATATGGATATGATGAACACTCAATAACACCACATGTATAAGAGGTTATTGTGTGTTGTGTAGGGTGATCCATATAATTTATAAACCTAGGACCCCTCTTCCCTTTACTTGTTTATTTTATTACCTTCAGAATTTCAGAATGCTTTTTTTTTTCTCAAATTTCAGCTTTAACTTTAATTACTCGCAACAATTACGTGAAAACCCCTCCTCATATGTGAAAATCTTGCTTGTCTACTTGTTGTTTGCACTTAAAGTCACAATTATGGTATAGCTGGGAACCACACTAGTGGATCTCGAGGGGTGCTTAACACCTTCCCCTCGGGATAATTTCGAGCCCTTACCCAATCTCTGGTTTTCTATATTAAAATTCTTCTTAGTGTCCTAATGCACTTAATCATTAGGTGGCGACTCTTCAATTCAAACCCAATTCCCAAAAGGGAACAAGTTGTCCTCCCAAATGTCATAAACCCGATTTTGCAGAAAAAAGGTGGCATCAACAATGTGTGGTCATAAAACCATAGAACCAAACACCCAGGAGACATGGAAGGCGGGTATAGATCTCAAATGACCCCGGAAGGCGATGGATTTAGTAGGTATTAGGGTGGATTAGGGTGGCAGTGGCTAGGGTTTGGGTGATGTTGCAGAGATAGTTTGAGAGGAAGGGGATTCTAAGGCGGCGGATTATATCAAATGATAGGGTTTTGGAGTCGTTTGGGATTAATTAAGGTAAGGGTAAATGCGGGCCGTTGATCTAAATGATCAACAACCTAGATTAAAGAGGGTAGGTAGAGGTCCGGGTCTGGGCCGGTTCAATTTGCAATTGAGTCGTGGTTTAATTGGGACTGGGCAGGGAAATTGGGTTTAATTGGGGTCAGATTTTAGGTTATAATTGAAATGAAATTGCGCTATTATTTAAATAGCCAGTTTTTCCTATCTAATTTATAAAAAGTAATAAATAAATTTCTGGAAATAAATTAAAAGCGCTAAAATTATTTTAACATATGATTAACACTTTAAAAATATAGGACTTTATTTTATGAATATAAACGTAATTAAATCGCAAAAGAGGCTAATATTGCAGTTATACACTTTAACTTTGAAAAATACTAAATAAATTTTTAAAAATATGTAAAAATTACATTAGCTATAATTTAGTATAATTATAATAATCCAATAAATGAATCATTAAAAATAATAATTTTGGACATACTTACTAGGATTTTATGGATAAAAAGGGAAATAAATCGGTTAAAAAAACCTTTAAAATTATGGAAAGTAATAAACTGCTTGGAAATACTTATATATGCTATTTTGAAGTCATTTTGAATACTGAAAATATATAAGGAAAAATTGGGTGTCAATAGCTACCCCTCTTTACCCGGGAAGAATGAAAGAGTTTTCGGGTAAAGATATGATGGTCAATTTTGACCGAGCAAAATGGTTTGAAATATTTAGGACGCACCATGGCTTCTGAGTTGCCTACATATCCCTAGTTTTATAGGAATCAGGTTGTATGTAGTTTCGGATACGTCAGCGGAGTATGCCGATGGATATTTTCCAAGAACGGACGGAATATATCGGGCTGGGTGAGTGAATGGCTTACGGGAATGGTCAGGTTTGATGTGGCTGCAGGCACTGGAGAGGAGACGCTCCTACCGGGACGGCTGTTGCTTGCCGGTTTTACCTGCAAATAAGTAATACAAGCATATATTGTGCGTAAATTTAGACATGATGCAAATTCCCGTTGGACCATGAATGCTGTCTTTGAACGGCTAGGATGACGTCTTTAGACTATGATGTCCTGGGCCATGAAGCATATAATAAAGGATTCGCAGGTCATGAGATGATGTTCTCGGGCTATGAGGATGGTTCCACAAAACCATGACGCCTTTGAATAATGATATGTAAAAGATTGAAAGGGGTCCTCAGGCCATGACATAGTGTTCTCGGGCTACGAAGATAATGCCTCCAAACGATGATGCCTTTGGATAAGTTTGTGATATTTTAGCCCATGAAAGATGCAATAGCATGTGGTGATCTTTCAACCGTGCAATGTGGCGATCTTTTAGCCATGCAATGTGGCGATCTTTTAGCCGTGCAATGTGGAAATCTTTCAGCCGTGCAAGGTGGTAATCTTTCAGTCGTGCAATGTGGCGATCTTTCAGCCGTGTAATGTGGTGATCTATCAGCCGCGCAATGTTGCGATCTTTTAGTTGTGCAATGTGGCTATCTTTCATCCATGCATGTGGATGGAGACAACGTTTAGTCTCAAAAAGCAGAATAGTAGCCTTATGCAATACAGATGAAGATAAAGGTAGAGCTTAGCCTCAGAAGTCAGAATGGTAACCTTATGTAGATTGGAAGGTAGAATAGTAGCCTTATGCAAGTTGGAAGGCAGAATGTTAGCCTTATGCATATTGGAAGGTAGAATGGTAGAATTATGCATCTTGGAAGGTAGAATGGTATCCTTATGCAAGTTGGACGTCAGAATGGTAACCTAATGCAGATTGGACGTCAGAATGGTAGCCCTATGCAAGTTGGAAGGCAAAATGTTAGCCTTATGCAATACAGATGCAGATAGAGGTAGAGCTTAACCTCGGAAGGAAGAATAGTAGCCTTGAGAAATGCAGATGCAGATAGAGGTAAAGCTTAACCTCGGAAGGCATAATGATAGCCTTATGCAAGAAAAATAAAATAGCAAATGATAGTAGAGTTTCTTAGCTGATAGTAGATTGCAGCGTGGTGATTACCGGGAGCGTTGTGACATACGGAACATCATGGGAGTGTGGTGATAGCAAACGTTAGTAAGTGCGATGGTTTGGAGAATTGTATTCTTGAACGATATTTGTTTTGTGAGTGTGCAATATGTTTCAATGATTTCGCAATCCTTATGCCTCCATCCAAAGAAAAATCTGGAGTTATGTAAAGGGGAAAGTTAGTTTGTATCCTCACACGCTCTGCTTGGGAATACCGTCTGTATCATTGGGGTAGTGTTGCTAAACAAAGCAGTTTCAATAGTAGACATGCACGATTTTGTAAAAGTGTGACATAAATGTATAATAAAAAATAATTTTTAGATGAACCGTCGATTGTAACGCAATTCAAGGCATTACAACCTCTCTCGCTACGGAATTTTGAGGTTCCTCCTCAAAATTCTACCCTAGTTTGATTGGTTGATGCTTCTGACTACTGCTCGAACAGCGATCTACTGAAATTACTTTGGAATTTTGAGGGTCCTCCTTAAAATTCAGGCCCAGTTTTGAATTTTGGGGGGAAATGAAAATTTTATTTAATTATGACCGAACCCATAAGGATGCCTATATATCCCCTCTTAAACAGGAATCAGGTCAGGTATAGTTCAATTTACATCATATAGGGAGGACATAAAGATTACACATAGTAACGCTTGACTGCATCTGAATTTATCAACTTTGGCCAAACTTTTTGGTCTATTTCTGCATGTATGAGGGCCCCTCATGTCAGAATTCGGTGAACCATATATGGACCCCACCAGTTGAGAGAGAAATTCCCTTTGGCTTCATCCTGATGCAGAAAAATTTTCGTTAATACCAGATGCCTCGGTGTGAACTGTCTCGACTTGAATCACTTGTTGAAGGCTCTAGAGTTTTTGTTCTGATAGAGTTGACCATGGCAAACTGTGTTCATTCTCTTTCCATCTAAAAGAGCTAGCTGCTCGTAATGACTCTTCGCCCACTCTGCATCGTTGAGCTCGGCTTCCTGTATGATCCTCAAGGAAGGAATTTCTACTTCGGCGGAAATGATGACTTCTGTACCATAAACGAATGTATAGGGAGTTCCCTCGATTGATGTGCGGACTGTGGTGTGATACCCTAATAGAGCAAATGATAACTTCTCATGCCATTGTTTATGATTCTCTATCATTTTCCTCAATATCTTCTAGATATTCTTGTTGGCGGCTTCTACGGCTCCATTCATTTGAGGCCTGTAGGCTGTGGAAGTATTGTGCCTGTTCTTAAAGGTTTCACACATGTTTTTCGTCAAGACGCTGTTGAGGTTGGAGCCATTATCAGTAATGATTGACTCTGGAATACCGAATCGATAGATAATGCGATCTCGAAAAAAGTCTGTCACGACTTTCTTAGTCACTGCTTCGACCCACATGGTGAAATAGTCAATTGCCACTAGGATAAACTTGTGTCCGTTTGAATCGGCAGGCTTAATTGGTCCAATGACATCCATTCCCCAGGCGGCGAACTGCCACGATGAGCATGTTGTGTTTAGCTCACTCGGAGGTACCTTTATCATGTCTGCATGTATCTGGTAGCGATGGCATTTCTGGACATACTGGATGCAGTCTATTTCCATAGTTATCCAAAAGTAACCAGCCCAGAGTATCTTCTTTGCTAAGACAAAACCGTTCATGTATGGACCACAGGTCTCAGCATGAATTTCTTCTAGTAGACTAAATGCTTCTTTTGTGTCAACACACCTTAATAATGCCAGATCAAGAGTCCTCCTATATAGGATTCCTCCGTTGTGAAAGAAATTGTCGGACAATCTCCGAAGTGTGCGTTTATGAGTATGATCGGCAGGCTCCGTATACTCTCATTTTGCCAAATATTCCTTGATATCATGAAACCAAGGCTTTCCATCTGTTTTCTCTTCAACATGGGCACAGTAAGCTAGCTGATTATGAATTTTTACCGGAATGAGATCAGTGAAATTCTTGTCGGGATGTTTTATCATGGATGATAGGGTAGCCAGTGCCTCCACGAAATCATTCTAGACCCTGGGAATATGTTGAAATGCTGTCTTGAACCTCTTTCTCAATTCCTGTACATGATGCAGATACAGGAGTATCTTAGAGTTCTTGGTTGCCCATTCTTCTCGTACCTGATGTATGAGTTAATCTGAATTTCTGATCACTAGCAGCTCTTGCACATTCATGTCAATGGCCATCTTGAGCCCTATAATGCAGGCTTCATATTCGGCCATATTGTTGGTGAAGGGGAATCTGAGTTTGGCAGACACTGGATAATGCTGACCAGTTTCTGATACTAAGACCGCTCCTATGCCAACTCCTTTGAAGTTTGCTGCCCCATCGAAGAACCATCATAGGGTTCTGCAATGTCTTTCCTATGAATGATACCTCTTCATCAGGAAAATATGTTTTCAATGGTTCATATTCTCCATCCACGGGGTTTTCGGCAAGGTGGTCTGCCAGTGCCTATCCTTGATCGCTTTCTGAGTTATGTAAACAATGTCGAACTCACTCAATAGGATTTGCCACTTGGCTAGCTTGCCAGTAGGCATGGGCTTCTGAAAGATGTACTTCAAAGGATCCATCCTAGATATGATATACGTGGTATAGACAAAGAAGTAATATCTCAGTTCTGAGCTACCCAAGTTAAAACAGAACAGGTACATTCCAATAGGGAATACTGGGCCTCGTATGGGGTGAACTTTTTGCTAAGATAATAAATGGCTTGTTCCTTCCTCCCTGTTTCATCATGCTGCCCCAGAACATAGCCGAAAGCTACATCTAACACTGCAAGGTAGAGCATTAAGGGTCTACCTGGATCGGGAGGAACTAGGACTGGTGGTATTGATAGGTACTCCTTGATTCTATCCAAGCGTTTTTGGCAGTCATCGGTCCATTTTGTAGTGGCTTCCTTCTTTAGCATTTTAAAGTTTGGCTCATAGATAACTATAGACTGCGCTATGAATCGGCTGATGTAGTTCAACCTTCCAAGGATAATCATCATATCAATTTTGTTCTTTGGCGGTGGTAGTTCTTGAATGGCTTTCACCTATGATTGATCCAGTTCTATTCCTCGGCGGCTCACAATAAACCCAAGCAGCTTCCCAGCAGGAACCCTAAATGCACACTTTGCGGGCTTTAGTTTCAGGTTGTACCTCCATAGTCTATTGAAAAACTTCTTCACATCTTCTATGTGGTCAGTGGCCTTCTTGGATTTGATGATAACCTCATACACATATACCTCTATCTCCTTGTGTATCATATCATGGAAAATGGTTGTACGTGGTAAAATTAGAAGACTTGATTTTTGCTATCAAGAAAATTTTGGAAGCCTTCCCCGAGACCCGGAGGTTGGAAGGCCACGATCGAGTTCTCGGCCTCAGGGCTCATCGAGGTCCGAATCGAAGGAAGCATGGCCCAAGGTCAGGGTGATAAAAGAGGTCTCCAAAGCTCATGGCTACACTTGACAGGTCCGGTCTATCTGTAGCCTACTCAGATGACGTACGATAGACCGTCCCATCTTTCTACTCTTGTAAATGATATATATGTACTTTACTGAGTCCCCTCTCCTATATAAAGGGGACTCGCCAAACCTTGTAAGGGGATGATGTTGCTCCTCTTCTCCAATAAGCAATAATATCTCTCTCTCTCTCTTTGTTCTAAGTTATCAGTGTTCTTCGACCACGAGGTCAATCAAGAATTTTATTGTTTCTTCGTTTGTTCTTTATCGTTTAGCTTAAGATTGATGATATAATGCCTTGTTTATCTATATCCTTACAGTAACAAAGTCTTGCACTCCAATGGTTGCACGCAACACGCTAACCAACAAGAAGCCCAAAAAATCCCAGCCCCAGTAGAACAGGAAGTTAATCTTCGTATTATTTTTAAAATGTTGCAGGAACAGAATTTGGCTATCTCTCAGCTACAAAGCCGCTCGAAGACTCTCGGCGCGGCAGCACCCGAAATATCTCCTCTCTCCGAGCCAGTGCTTGAGGTATCGGGCAACAACAAACCAACAACCTATCCTGTATCAATGAGGATGCTAGAAGACATTATCATAAAGATCGACTCATTCTTGAAGAAAATCCTATAGCATCCGTCTCCCGGAGATACGACCCCGGGACTCATTTCGCAAAAGTTAGAAACAACGAAATTTGCAGGGAGTAACAGGACCTCAAGTCCTCACAGGTGCATCACCAGTCACGCACTCCAGTACAGAAATGGCGACCTCCAAAATGGGGAACTCAGGCCCGCCCCGATGAGGAGATTTGAAGAAATTCCCCCGAAGAAACCACAACGCGACATCATTGTTTTACGTCTACTCTCGGGGACCCGCTCACCGTACTAGCACGATCCATGGAAGCACATGTGAACACCATCAAAATAATGCCAAAAGGGCTCAATGGATCGAAAGCCGAGAGAAGAAGAAGAAATAAAATATCACGGGAAACCGCGCCCCTCTATCCAACAAGACGGACGAGACCGCTCCTGGTCCCAAATAGTGGGGTGGCACGGGCCTTTGCCCAAAACCCAAACAAAGCATACCTGGCGGCTCCTGAGCAATTCAAGCGAAGCTTAGTCAAATATTCGGTAGAGGCTTGGTCATATACCAACAAACAACACTAGACCCAAGTTAGAGTCGTGGACAACCCTCGAAAAACCTCCTCGGGTCGGCGTATCAAGGCAGATTCCCAATAGAGAAGCCAATATTGAATGGAACGGAGCCACCATCCACACGGCACGACTGGAAGAAACAATCCGGGGTACAATGCATCTCGTAACAACAAGGCGGTAGCCCAAAGACGACATCTTCGAGGACCCTCCAATGGTACCAGATTCAACAAGAAACAACCGACATGGAAACCTCGCCTGATAGAGCTCGACTTCAACATTGCAGTTCCAACCATAATGGTCACTATAAGTGAAGCCGGGAACTCTGGGTGGCTCGGATCTATTCAACCAAAACCCCTCCAAGGAAACCGTAGTCCACCACGAGAATCACAAAATGCTCAGAGTTACAGACCCAAAAGATCAGTAACTACGCCATCCAACAAAGGTAATCACAAAGCATCGCCAAACAAGCAAACCCAGATGCAACTCCACAGACAAAGGGAAATCAAACAAAGTAGAGCCAGCAAGCTCCGACATATCGTCACAACTATTAAAAGATGGAGGCACCCTACTAAGATTCGTAGAACATAGAATGCGAGTGCACATCACCAAAAAGGGATGGTCCCATGGAATACTCCCTGAGGACACCCTATCATTCGAGGAAAAGGACGTCGAGACTCCACCTCGGCATCACATTAACGTATTGGTAATCCCTTCTTTCGTTCAAACTCATTTCAAATAAAGCATACATTTGTGATTACAGGTGTATCAGCCAAAGCTATAATGATGATGTCGGGCCAAAACCAATAGGACAATCCAGAGAAACCTCGCTCTTAGGCCGGACCGCTGATATGTCCCCAATGGCGATAGTCAAAATGACCAAATTGCTCCCCCTGTGCAGCCCGCCCGAGATCGGGCTAATATATCGAGCGATGTAGGGCGCAAACACTTTGCACAGACAATAGTGAATACCTCGCCTGGGATGCAATTCCGGCCCTACACGTCCAAAGGTGTGAAACCCCATGATAGATGCATAGTCAAAGCATCTAACTGCAAGCAACAGGAGGATATCCCTCGCTTTATGCCCATGATCGGCATTGCCCTCAAATGAGGTCAAAAGGGTAAGGACAATCACGTACTTGGCCAGGCCTAGCCGAGCGAGGGATACGACTGCTGCGGGGCTTGCTCCTCGGAACAAAGCTTTCCTTTTATCATTTCCTTTCCTTTCTTGTTGCTAATCTGTACGCAGGTAGGCAACCGAGGCATTCAGTAGCTCTGGATCCCGCTTGCGGATCCACGGCCACCACAGGGCCGCCGGGAATTATTTGCTCGATCGGGTTTCTATAAGGAAGTAGGTTCCGCCAACAAGATTATTAGCAGAACTGCATGTCCCTAGGGAAGGGACCCGACAAATCCATGATCTCTCTCAAAATTTTCCAATATGGAATCATACAAGCACATCGGATAATAAGGGGAGTCACACCCATGTGGATCAGACTCACAGCAACAAGACAACATGTATTTACAACTTATATTTTCGCCAAGCAATAAAGAATATTTTCTAAACATTCGACGCCTCGAAGAAGAATATTTCAGCTTATCATCAGCAAAAAACCTCTCCATCAAATGCTTCTCGAAAACGCTCGGAGACATAACAATTCAGCACCCATGTGACCCCAGGGTCGAGGATCTGGGCTCACAAAGCCCTCATGGTATGGATCTAAGTCTGTAAAAGGTGGTATTCAAGTCTAAACTAATTTGATATATTCGGAGACACAACATGAGCAATTCGAAAACTTGCACGACTCCAGGGTCGGAACTCCGGGCTTACCAAGCCTCCAGAAAACAGCTTCGAGCTCACGAGAAGGTGTCTTCAAGCAAACTCGATGACTTGGAGACTGTCTCCAATCGCCACGCCTGGAAAATCCAAAATTCCAAGAAACTAACGTACAGCCTCAGCAAAACCAGATTAATTCTCCATAAATTGTAAGACCCCAACAGGCATGTCAAACTGTCTCGCAGTTTAGGCTATACATCTCATTTGTAAGAATCCCTATAGGGCATACCCTTGGTGTAGATGCCTAAAACTGCTTCTCGTGATAAAAAATGGCCCCGGCCAAATACATGCGACTCCGGTCAAAATGGCTGCTACAGCCCAAAAAATGCAACTCGGGGACACCTGACTGTTGCTAAAAAATCCGCCGAATCTACTTCGAAAAGAACTTGTTAAACATAGGCTTCCCTCAACAGGCGAAATACGAGTCCCAACCACGTCGGCTCCAAAATCAAAAAAGCATCTATCTACTCGACCTATGGGCTATGAACCTTCAGAGGTGCTCAAAACATCACCGACTACGACTTGAAATTGAGGTTCTTTTAGAATCGACGACGGGTCAGGCAAAATAATCAATAAGACCTCAACGAGAGGAAATAAAGCCTACAAAAAGCCTCCGGGCCTCACATCAAACAACGTAAGTGCCATTGTCGCCTGCTAAGTAAAGCCTCCGGGCCTCACACCGAAAGGTCTCTATGACCATCAGCTTGAAAATTGATAACTTGAGGATTACGGTGAGCTCGAATCGTAACGCAATTCGAAGAACGGATCCAAAATAGTTAAACTAAGCAAAGCCTCTGGACTCCATATCAAAAGGTCTCTACGACCAAAACAGTGCAAGTGCCATTATCGCCGGCTAAGCATGCCTCCGGGCCTCACACTAAAAGGTCTCAACGACCAAGCAATGCGAAAGGCCACCGTCGCTGGCCGAGAGCTCAAATGAGATTCAAGGGTCGACGACAGCTCGAGTCCCAATGTGACTTGGAGATTGAACCCAAAAATCATAATACTACCTAAAAAGCGTGGCATTAATGTTGCTTTCTCCAACTAGAACCTTCGGAAAAATCAAAGGGTCAGTTACAGCTCGAATCGCAACATGACTCGGAGACTGGACCCGAAAAATCGCCAAACGCCCAAGGGTAGAGAATGAAAGTCATTATCACCAGCCCAAACGGGTTCGAGGCTAAAATAAGCTCTAGTCAAGATCCCGATTCTGAGACTGAGCCTGAGGGCATTTCAATCACGATACGCCTAAAAGCACGGCCCAGACGACTCTATCAACGATCATGAAAAATCTCCAAGCCGTGCGATTACAAAGTCGCTTTGGTCTAGGAGCAGAGAGGGTCATCACCCTTCACCCATGCAGGCGGAAAAAAGCCGAAAGTCCACTCAAAGTTCAAGTCGTAGCACGACTCAGGGACCAATTCCACATACCGGTCTATGCGATCAAAAGTAGCGATAGAAAAAAGGTACAAAAGGAATAATTCTATAAAATTCTTCTTACATTACATACGACAAAAACATTCTCCACCTATAGGCACGCCCTGCGTGCACTGGAAACCAAGTCACAAAATGCTAAGATCTATATTTTGCGCCATTGGGCTACAACCCGTCAAGATCTCCCTCTGCAATGCCCACGAGGAGTGACCGAGCATCGTGCTCGTCCGCTCTTGATTGAGACGATTCCTCCAAGAGAGTAAATCCTCTCGCTCCAACATCCTTGAGCACTTCTCTCTGGGATCGGCAGTGAACATACTTCTCGATCGTCTTCTAACGATCAAGGACTTGCCTCAACTCAGATTGAGCATCATAAGCATCTTTTATGAAAATTGCCATCTAATAATCTGCCCTGGTTCGGCTCAGCGCTGCTTCCGCCCAAGCATCAATTATTTCGGCCCTGACCTTCGAGAGGTCAGACTCTAGTCTCTGGATCATATTTGCCTAAACCTTGGCTTTATTACTGGATAAGTTGAGCTGGCCTCGAAGGTAGTGATCTTGGCTGAGGCACTCATCTCCTCCAAGGCTTGAGCCCGCACTTGGCCCCTTAGTTCCTCGCAGGATGCCATGGCATGGTTCACATCACCTTTAAGGTATTCCAAGGCCTCTGCCTTTTTCTGTAGCTGATATGGTGGGAGGAAATTAGCCCTAAAATAAGAAAGAAGCAAAGAACATACTATAGAAAATTACCTACTCCATCAAATAGCTCTCATAGTTTGAGCTTCGATACGCCTCATATCGCCAATGCTGGAGCTCAATCTCTTTCTCCTTGCAAAGACTCCTAAGGGATTCTCCCACATCCCGAACCCTATGGAACCTAGCCTTTTGACGAAACAACTCATACTTAAGCCTATCACAGGCCTGCATGGGAAGGATTCAATAAGAGGAGGAAGATGCAGGGTATGAGAGAATTATGCACGAACTCACCGTGAAGTGAAGATGGTAGGATTTCTCCAAATCAGAACACACTTCTGATAGTACCGCTCCTACAACCTCGGAAGAATCAGCCTCGGGCATGTCATGCTCACTCGATGGAGTTGCTTGATGAGAACATATGCCCTGAGGATAACAGACTCGGATGATGCCCCGTCTTCATAAACACGAGCCCCGTCAGTACCGCTAAAATATCCTTCGTATTATGGGTCCCGACACTTTTGCTGCTACCGTATCTCGGCTTGGAGGCTGACGACACCATCTCTCCTCTGGGAAAGCGCTGCCTCACCTCGAGGAACCGCCCGATATCTACAAAAACAACTAAACTAGCATAAATAAGATGGGAAAATGCCGCCTTGAGTACATATTGGCAAAAGAAAAGAAATATACGCATGTACCTTGATGGTCCACCCCCACCTGATGCGAGACATAGCTCGCCACCTGCGTTTGTCATAAGACGAATGGGTCACCAGCCTCCGAACCCAAACAGGCAAATCATGAACTTGGCTCAGCGTCCAATAAATTGCTGCAACAAATGGAATAACACTAATTACTTGGCCAATTTTTGCCATGAACAAAATCTGATGGAACGGCAAAGCGCCTCACTTACGTGCATAATTCCACCATTCAGGGAACGGTAGAAACTCCACCGTAATGATATCGGTTATCCTAATTTAGACAAACTAACTGGCCCACTGCTGATCTCTAACCTAATCATCGTTAACAATAAAGGGCGTGGGTGAGCGACCCCTCAAGGTTAACAATCCTCGATGGTGGAAAGGCCAATACAGCCTGAGGAGATAGTCGAGCATGAAATCAAGTCTATCTTTTTTTTGCAAAGAATCTCATCATCAACACTGTTCGCCAAAACGACGAATGAATCTATGCCAGGGTAACCAGATACTTCAAGAAAATGTTGAGCATAACCTTATCAAGAGGGCCAAATGCAAAGGGTATAGGTAGACGCTCAAGAACCCATCAGCAGAGTCTGTGATGCTTTCACGTGGGAAAAGCACCCATAGTGTCATCCCCTTGCTCCACCCACAGTATCGCCTTGCCATCCCCAAGTATTCCTCTCTCATCAAGGAAGCCTTCTCCAATGCAAAGTCCTTCGACTCTCCAACACCAGAAATGGCACTCCCCACTATTTTCCTTAACGGTTCCAAAGTGGTTTCCATAACTGAAGCAGAATGAACAAAATAAAACAAAGAAGCGTAGATGCTTTTCGCACTTTCAAAGATAGGGAGCCCTATTCCGAAACGGAAGAACAGCTGCCCAAAAATAGTGAAGTCTCACAAAAGGGCCAAAGCCAGCCTCTTATATACAAAAGGCAGCAGCGAAGTCACCTACCAGATGTAAGCTCCAGGAAGCCAATTGACTTGATACGGATCGATGGGTCAATACCCGACCCAGGAAACATCCTCTAACAGATGACCAAGCTCAAGGGTCCACGCAAATTATTTCTATGATCCAGGTAGCATTTCACATTTGGAACATCCGTGCACCGAGAAGTAGGGTCAGGATTAGCCCCACAGCGCCGATGCCATATGTGAGGCGCGTGTCCGAGATCGTTATTCGCCCTCCGGAGGAGCAAACCCGGGAAGCTCCGATCTCTAAAGCTCCACCAAGCCCCAAAAAAGTACCCCGCACATAGGCAAACTCCTCAAATGGAAGGCAATCTTACACTCTTTGAAAGAGTTATCAACATCAAAATCAACAGGGCCCGCCGAACCGCCTAAGGATAACCTTCATCTGGGGTACTGCTCCCTAAGGCCCTAAAAAGTCAAGCTTATTCGGCCAGTCCTCCCTCAGTCCAAAGTACATAAAAAAAGAAAGCGGGGTAAAGCCATGCCCATCATATAGAGACTAGAACGAGCTATCACAGTAAGCTATAATAGCCCATAAGCAATAGAAGGCATTTAAAAATATCGCAGGGCGTAAAAGCAAACAAGAGCCAAAAAGGAAATAGAAGTCTGTCTCGTATGGCCCGAAATGAACATCTACACCCGGATCAATTAGGGCTCCGGGGTGCCGAAGATAACCTACATTCGGGGTAGTACCCTCGGAGGCCCTGAAACTCAACACGTAGTCTCCGAGTAACCTAGGAAACTCTAGCAAGCTCCCGGCTCGGGGCAGAGTTCCACATCGAGTCGGGGTATGAAGGTGAGCAATGGTGGATATTCCAAGCCCCCTTTTAAGGATTGGTGCATAATCCGAATAGCCATCTATGCAAAGGTGAAACCAACTCTCCACCCATCGCCGTCTCAAACCATTGGTAGTAGCATCGGCCAATGTACCAACAACCGTAGCAATATCAGACCAACACGTTTATGCTTAGTAAAGGAAGACCCTAGCAGAAAGCCTCGACGTGACCTGGAAGATCTCCTCCAAACAGCCTTGAGAGAGAAAGCTCTAATCATAATAATCAAAGGCAAAAGAAAATAATGAGAAGGGAGAAGCAAAACATATCAGCTGAGGTGTTGAGATAAAATATGCAATGCCTCAAAATGCCCTCATTTATAGGGGGGAAAAATCACAATCATTGATGCTCTAAAAGATTGACCGACGGGTATAATTACTACCTTCTTGAAAAAATGGATCGAGGGTAGAACTCTTGCCTCGAGGTGCGGAAATGACAAGACATCGAGCAGAGATCAATGAGACACATAGTAAAATCAGAAGACTTGATTTTTGCTATCAAGACAATTTTGGAAGCCTTCCTCGAGGCCCCCAAGGTGGAAGGCAATGATTGAGTTCTCGGCCTCAGGGCTAATCGAGGTCCGAATCGAAGAAAGCATAGCCCGAGGTCAGGGTGAGAAGAGAGGTCTCCGAAGCACAAGGCTATACCTGACAGGGCTGATCTATATATAGCCTACTGAGATGACATACGATAGGTCATCCCATCTTTCTACTCTTGTAAATGATATATACATACTTTACTAAGTCCCCTCTCCTATATAAAGGGGACTCACCCCACCTTATAAGGGACTGATGTTGCTCTACTTATCCAATAAGCAATACTCTCTCTCTCTCTCTCTCACTCTCTCTCTCTCTCTCTCTCTCTCTCTCTCTCTCTCTCTCTCTCTCTCTCTCTCTCTCTCTCTCTCTCTCTCCTTCTTCTAAGTTATCAGTGTTCTTCGAGCCAGAGGTCGCTCTAGCATTTTACTGTTTCTTCGTTTGTTCTTCATCATTTAGCTCAAGATTGACGGTATAAAGCCTTGTTTATATATATCCTTACCTATTATCCCCTTCCCGACTACCCTCGATAAGATCGAGATAGGCTCGAGGCTTGGCCTCGAGGTATCTACCAGTTTGCTCTATGCCCAGGAACGTCCCCTTACCGGTTTGATTATCACTTTGGCTAACTCGATCTTTATCGTCTTACTTCATGTTTTAATGCCAATCACTCTTACAAACTAGCTCGAAAATAGATCACGTATTTTTAGAATCCCATTTATAAGTTTAATTATTATTACCATTTTCACGGTAAATAATGGTTGCCATGGCCCTCATGTGGGTGGCCCCTGCATTCTTCAGGCCGAATGGCATCATCTTGTAACAATACATTCCCCACAACGTAATGAAAGCCATTTTCTCAGAATCTTCCTCATCCATACAGATCTGATGGTAACCCGCGAAATAATCTACAAATGATTGTAGCTTATGTTTAGCGCAATTGTCAATCAGGATGTGTATATTCGGCAAAGGGAATTCGTCTTTCGAACTTGCCCGCTTGAGATCCCGATAGTCGACACAGAATATGACCTTCCAATCCTTCTTTGGTACTGGCATAATGTAGGTTAACCATGTCGGGTACTCAACCACCCTGAGAACCTTAGCTTTGATCTGCTTGGAGACTTTTTCCTTGATTTTCAGACTCATATCAGGCTTGAAATTTCTGAGCTTTTGCTTTACCGGTGGACACATTGGATCGATTGGTAGTTTGTGAGCCACAATAGTCATACTCAGACCAGTCATATCATCATGCGACCAGGAAAATATGTCCTCATACTCCTTTAGAAACTCTGCGTATTCTTTCTTCTCTGATGGCGATAAGTGAATGCTAATTCATGTTTCCTTGACATTTTCTGTATCTTCCAAGTTAACGATTTCTGTTTCGTCCAAGTGGGACATAGGTCTATTTTTTATCGGGAAACAAGTCCAAGAGACGCACCCAAAGGGTACAACCATATTAAGGACTACAGTTATATAAAAAAGCTACAACTGAATAACATGGCTCAGAGACGTCCGACTTAAGCCATAATTTAAAGGCCTTCAAATAATTTGAAAAATTGGTTAAATAAGGCTACCCTCGGCAAAGAAAATAAAAAAGGTCTTCGATAAAATCAAACCTCGAATAGTTTAAAGGCTTCGCTAATATCAGCCTTCGAAAAAGTCTCAAGAGGTATTAACACAAATGGGTTCTGATCAATTGAACTCTCAAAAAACTCAACGTGTACAAAAATGCATGCTAAGGCATAAAATTTTTTCACTAAGTCTTTTAGCCGACAAAAGGGGAAAAATTATAGTCGTTTCAGAGGCCTAATTGGCCCAACTTAAAGAGCCTAAGGGCTAATATAAAAGATCCTAAGGGCCGAAACATGTAGAGTACGAGACGTTGATCTCACTCAACTCGGAACCAAAGAGTCCCATCATCTTGAGCTCGCATCAAATTGACTTACACAAAACTCAAGGGTTATCTAAAAACCTTAAGAGGTATTCTATTATAACTTCGGAGATCGTCCATTGATCATTAAAAAACCTAAGGGTTTATTCTGCTCTGATTCTGAGCCAATTCTCACTCTATCATTGAAGTTATAACATAAATATTTTCATAAAATGAAGACAAAGCAGATTTCAAAACAAGTCGGAGAGAGAGCGGGAATAAAAGGAATTCCATATATTCATAAAGGGTATTTACAGTGCCCACAAGGGGCCTTACACAAAAACAAAATACTAAGAGCCTAATCTACTTTGGGAGCCGCATCCTCGGGAGCCGCATCTTCAGGAACCTCTTCCTCTGGAACTCCATCCTTATCTCCCCTGATCTTAGAACCACTAGTAGAATCTTTATCGTCGGAAGAAATGAGAAACCTGGCATCGGGGTCTAGCGCCCTTGCTTGGGCTATCTCTTGAGTGAGGCCAAAACCTCAGGCATGGATCTCTTCGAGGGTCTCCCTCTGGGATTTGCACTTGGCCAAATCATTACTCTATTTTTCCCAGTCATAGGCCTCCCTTCGCTACGCTTGAACAACCTCAGCATCCCTTAAGTACTCGGTGATGGTTTTATCAGTCGTGTCCTTCGTCTTCTCAAGGTCAGCACTGGCCTCAACAACCTCAGCTCCGGCTTTAGCGAGTTTTGGCTCGAGCTTCTCGATCTTCTTGGCCTGGGCCCGATTTTTCACTTTATCACCTCAGAGGTGGGTCTCAGCCAAGGCCAGTTGGGCTAGAGCAGCCTCTTTATTAGCAGCAAGTCGATCCATATTTTCCTTTCATTGGTTGCAGTCAACTTTAACTTGATCGACCTCCCCTCGAAGCTACCCGATCATCTCCAATTTTTACTGTAGATGAGACACTCAAGTGTTAGTCTCCATAGGTGGGTCAAGTAGACCATACTCTTGCAAAATGATGGCTACCTGCTTGTCCAGTTTGGCCTCGTTTTTGCGAGCTTTAGCCAAGTTTGCCCAAAGGTCTTTAAGCTCCTCCTCCTTTTTGCTGCAAAGGAGTTTCAGAACCTTCTCTTCGTTCGAGGATCTCTTGAGCTTGACCTCACATTGGCTAAGCTCGGCCCTAAATTTGGTAATGGCCTACACAAAAAAAGAGATATCAGATTGGATTAAGGGGAGAAGAAGAAATTGTAATGATAAAAGTTATTTCTTACCCGAGAGAAAACACGGTGAGACTCTTCAAAAAGGGTTGATGCGTCGTTGAGGTCGGCAACATCATCAACCCCGGTAAAACAATCCCTGAAAACATCTTCTTCATAGGGTACTCCGCTAGGTTCAGGCGTTTCCAAAGCTTGAGCTTCCTTTATTGCTTCCTCAGAGTAAACTGGTAGAGAAGGAGAGTGACCTATTATCATGGCCCTAAGCACATCGCTCGGGGTGCTCTGTCCGGTCCCGGGGATTTCAGTACTTATCCCTTTGAGTGTGCTTGTTAAAGGCGAAGGAACAATTTCGACTCAAGGCGATTCGGGGGCTTTGCTCAAATATTCCTTCAAATTTTCCTCTTCACGAGGTAGGATCTCTGGCTCGGAAAGTTTGGTGGCCTCAACTAGTATCCTAGCTCAGATCACCAGCACGGAATCATCACCCTCATTTTCCTCGTCCTCCAGAAATAGGTGGGCCGAGTCCACGCCTACGTGAATAAACTTCCTCCTATGTCTTTTAGTAGTGGCCCTTTTGTCTTGGGGGCTTTCGGGTTTCTAAACCCTTTTTCTCTTATTATCTTTCCCCGACTTGATCTCTTCCCCATGAGCGGCCGGCCTTATCTTGGAGAAATCTTCAATTCCTGCATAAATCAAAAATTAAGTATGAGGAAACAAATGACTTTGGTAAAGAAGGAAAGCATAATAAAACTTACAAAGGAAAACTCACCATGGTGTTTGGCTTCCCCTTTGCCCCTCGACAAGTCACGCCATTTGCATTCGTCATACGAGGAGGAAACATCTAAGTTCTGGACCCAGTCTTCGAGGTTAGGAATCAGACGAGGCATCCAAGGAACAGTTGCAAAAAGGGTAAATGCATCACAAAATGCGAAGATAAAGTATAAAAGGATACAGGGAAAAGGGTTTCACTTACGATTGGAGTTCCACTTCTCTGAGAACGACAGTTTCTCCTCGGGGAAGACGTGCGAAGTCCTCACTCGGCTGAACGGACTCATCCAGTCTCAGTCTTTATCCTCATCATTGGTAGCAAAAAAGGCATTGCTCGATGCGTTGGAGCTTGATCAATCATCAGAAAAGCTGAGGCCAATACAATTTGATGAGGTAATTAAGGGTGAACTCCAGTCCCTTAGCCTTACTGAAGAAATAATGTAGCATAATCGCTATGTGCTAGAAAGAGGGGTGGATCTAGCTGAGGGTGACTTGATATCTTCTACAGAAGTCAATTACGACCGGATCAAGAGGACCCAGTGTTAAGGGGTAAGTGCAAACACTTAGGAAGCCCTCCACGTGGGTGGTGACACTCTCCTCGAGGGTCAGGATTTGTACCACTACCTCACCCCCCCAGCCACAATCCTTTTTCAAAGCCTTGAGGTGTTTCTCCATTATCGAGCAGATATACTTCGATGCATGCTTACATTAGCCGTGAATTGCAAGGGGGTTTTCTACGTTGAAGTCTTTCTTTATGATGTAGGCAACGAGAACGATCTTGTGAAGGGACAATGCTTTGTCACTAGCCGGACGGGAACTCCAGTCCCTTGGCCTTACTGAAGAAGTAATAAAGCATAATCAGTATGCGCCAGAAACAGGGGTGGATCTGGCCGAGGGCGACTTGATATCTTCTACAGAAGTCGATCACGATCGGATCAAGAGGACCCAGTGTGAAGGGGTAAGTGTAAACACTTAGGAACCCCTGCACGTGGGTGGTGACACTCTCCTCGGGGGTCGGTATCTGTACTAGTACCTCATCCCCCAGCAAAAATCCTTTTTCACAGCCTTGAGGTGTTTCTCTGTTATTGAGCAGATATACTTCGATGCATGCTCACATCAGCTGGGAACTACAAGGGGGTTTTCTACGTTGAAGTCTTTCTTTATGGCGCAGGCAACGGGAACGATCTTGTGAAGGGCTAGAGGTTTGTCACCGGCCAGACGGAAAGAATAGGAGGAAGCCTTTTCCTTTTAAGGAACTCTTTTAGAGGTTTTTGCCATGTTTTTAGGTTTAAAGATGCGGAAGGTGGCGAAGTTTGGTGTTTTTCGGCACTAAAATGGTGGTAGAATCTGGCGATGAGAGAAATAGATGAAGAGAAGAAGGGATCAGAGAGATTGCAAGGAAGAAGTAAGGTTCTTAATTCAAAAAATGAGGCCCCGTATTTATAGGTAAGCGACGACTGTCGCGCCCCCTTTTTCTCGCGAAATAGGGTTTTAACTTTTAATGACTCCTTTGAGAGAGTAGGGAAAAGGAATTGATTAGAGTCACCACCTAACGGATTAAGGTGCGTTAGGGCACCTAGAGCAGATAAATCATGTTGTACCGTATTACTCACACAATTTAAACAGAGATGAGGTAAAATAGGATTAACAGATCAAATAAAACCCTATTCCCAGGATTTCTACCTGGATTGCCCCAAGAGAATAATGACCCTTTCCAATTTTACTATATACCCTAGAATCTATTTGTTACAAACTTATTATAGGCCAGAGTAAATGAATAAATTACATAATAGTATCAAGACAAACTATAGGGAGCCTTCATTAAGCCCAACTGAACTTGGAAACCAAGACTTCACACCAATCAATTTTGAGGCTCATTTCATAGGTACAACATAGCCAAAATATGAGTGATTCACTCATAGCACATATAGAACCAGGTTTCCAGTGTGTCAAAGTTCCCAAGGGCCTCAGGGACCCAGGGTAATGCTCACATCAGAACCATGTATTATGTAGATGATTCACAAGAGATGGGTAACAAGTTCCTAGTGTGTCAAAGTTCATAGGAGTCTCATGTGGACCTATTGATACCCAATTTTTCCCTATGTATTTTATACACCCAAATGTTCTTAAAATAGTATATTCATGCATATATAAGCATTCCCAAGAGTTTTGGCATTTTTCCTTATTTTTTAAAGTTCTTAGAATCAATTTGTTGTCTATTTTAATAGTTCAAAATTCAATAATTATTTCCAGACTATCATTATTGGAAAATAATTTATTTTATTCTTATATTTATATCAAAATATAGTTAAGGCGATTTTTGCATATTTTTACAAAATTGCTCGTTATTTTTAAAAGCTAATTGCGTGTAAATGCAATTATAGTCTATTCTACGATTAATAGTGTTTATAATTATAAAATTAGTTCTAATATTTTTTAACTAATACATACATAATATTAATTAGTTCAGCATCTTCAATTTTTCTTGAAAATCATTTTTACTATTTTTATAAAATAACAGGGAAAAACTGGCTATTTCAATTTTGGCCACATTTCATTTCAATTATAGCCTCAATCTGCCCCAATCCTAATGACCAATTCAATTTTTTACCCGACCCTTGACCCAATTAACAAACTCGTCCATTTGTATTTTTAAATCTTGGCCGTTGATCATTTTGATCAACGGCCCTCATTCGTTCTTTCCTTTTTAACTCTACACGACCTAACCCTAACCCTCATTTCCCCTTCGACTGCCGCCTTCAAACCCTCCCCTTCTCTCAAATGATCTCAATCCCTCGAAACCCTAATCATCTCCCTCATCTTCTCCGATCAATCTCACCGGAGTCCATGGCTTCTCAGGCCATGGACAACCTGTGCTCACCTGCTTTAACCCCCAGGCCTTGGTTGTTCAAGGTTTTGAGGTCTAAACGATGCCTGTTCAGATCCTTCGCAGATCTGAGGTCCTATGGCCTCTCCGGCTTCGTTCCGACGTGTTCGAGCTTTAGAAGGCCTAGTTATGGTTCAGACCTGTTCGAGACCAGATCCTTTCCAAGCCTTCTCATTGCTAGGGTTTCAGTGAAAGCCTAAAAGCTTGTTCGAGGTTCTTTCTTCCTTTATTTTCTTAGATATGTGATAGATCTGTTTTATACTTGAGGTTCTTTCTTCTTTTTCTTCTTTCTTTGTGTGAATCTGCCTGTTTATGCCATGTTTTATGAGTTTTCGCTTATGTCTTGTATCCTTTACTCACATGTCTTCTCCTATTTGCTGTTATTACGCATGTGCTTCTATCTATGCTCTGTTATTTCTTCTATTGGTTTCTACAGCGTGTTTTTACATGTCTATCTTATGTGTTCTTTTACTATTTTCTTACTGAGTCTTGTTTGCCTTTACCGGACCTGTGTTTGAGTTTGAAACCTATTTCATCTACTGTTCCTAAGTTTTATGTCACCTCTTTTCTCTCCTGAACTTGCTTGAGTTCTGAGCTTTTCTTAAACCTGTTCTTTATGATTTTTTCACTATGTTGCTTCGAACTTGCTATTGTATCTGTGTGCTCTGAAAGAGACCTTGAGTCTGTTTCAATGATTTGCCTTCTCCTTTCTGTACCCTACTCGAATTGAAACCCTAGGGTTTGGGATTTTTGCGAGTTTTGGGTTCTGTGTTGGGACTAGGGTTCTATTTAGGACCCTGGGCTCTCTCAAACTCATGCTGAGTCTATAAACTGAGCTGGAACTTTCCTTTGCTTATGATTTTGAAACTGTCTATGCCAATCTTTTCTTTCTTGTTTGACACTTGTGTGCTTATATATGAGGGTTTTTCTTTCAAAAGGGTTCTGCCAACTTGTAATTGATTCCAATTTCCTTTTAATAAGGCTCGATTGATTTGTTACTGATTTTTCCAATTGAACTTTTCCTCACCCTTTTTCTGACTAAGTTCATTCGAACAAAGCTTTCAATTTACTGGCTGTTTGATTGATCTACTTGCCTTATTTCTCACAAATCATGTACCATAGGATTCTTGCCTTAAATAAGCTCTGTGTATTTACCTGTGTTATGATACTTTGGAAAGATTTTTGATTGTTTCTCTTTCCTTAATTATCCCAAGCCCGTTTGAAATCAAACCTCTTAACCAAAGGGAAATCCTATGTGATTGATTGAAAACTATTTTCTTACCTCTTTTCTTAATTGTCTTCTGCATTATAAAAAGGGACTACTCTTTCTTTTACACACTTCGGAATTCAAAAAAAAAAAAAAAACTTCTCACAACTACACACGACACAATTGCAACACTTTTTCTACTACTACTTTCTCTACTTCTAATACTGAGCACTTTGCTCCTCTTCTCTTTTACTGTCTGAAACATTCTTGAGTTCCTTCGAACTCTCAAGTATTTGCTGGAGAACTTGAGTTTGCTTCTACTGATCTCTTGCAGTTTGCGTACTTTATTGTGCTGCTATTCTAGTACTTTGCATCTGGTATGTTACTCTTAATTAAATACCGCCCCTCCACTATGTGATTACTTTACTCCTAGCCTGTTACGCTTTCTTGCACTATGCATCTACATCCTAGTCTGTTATGCTTTCTTTCTTTATGTTTCTGTACTCTTAGTCTGTTATGCTTTCTTTCTTTCCTTGTGTTTCTGTAAATGCTTCTCTATGTGAGTCCTTTCCCTTTAACCCCTTTGTATGAGAGTATGGTTCCAGTCATGGCAGCATCATATTATTGCTGCCCATGACTTTGAACTAAGTTCTTTTGAACTCTTACTCAAACCAATTCCCACTCCCCTTTCCCCTTTATATGCTGAGCCTTGACTCAAGTCTGGTGGTGTCCTAATCACCATCCAAACTCAGGTCTGACCTCTAAGGTCTGCTCTTAATTTATTTGGACCAAGCAACTAGTCAGGGGTGTGCTAGTCCACACCCATGGCTGGGCATGACTACCATTTGCTATGGTTCCATAATCCCTCTCTCACTTTGCACTTATTCCTAGTTCTAAGTTCTGCCCCCCTTTGGTAAGCCATGCTTTGGGACTCTGGAGCTCCCTCTGAACTTGGATGCCTGAGGGCTGGCTATTCCACACTGCACTATTCTGTTCTAACTGTTATCTAGAGTGTAAGCACTGCTGGAGCCCTTGAGGCTCCTTGAAACTCTGAAACATTTTGGATAAGAGAAGGCTTTGGAAATCTGGATCCAAGAGTTGGTTAAACGCGTGTCGTTGGACATCAAGATTGAATTAGGCTGCTTGGATCCAGCTGTTAGCTTTTGATGTATCTTTAATTTCTAGTTTGATTTGTATTAATCTTTGTATGAAACTTGGGGAATATAGTAAAAGGGTGTGGGAGGGGTTT
>MU672641.1:11068-26498 GCA_026770625.1 Nicotiana glauca | reverse complement strand
CTTGCATTTAAAGTCACAATTGTAGCATGGTTGGGAACCACACTAGTGGATCTTGAGGGGTGCCTAACACCTTCCCCTCGAGATAATTTCAAGCCCTTACCCGAACTCTGGTTTTCTATCTTTATTTCTTTTAAAGTGTCCTAATGCACTATAATCATTGGGTGGCGACTCTCCAAACTCTCAAAACCCAATTCCCAAAGTGGGAAAAGAGTTGTCCTCCCAAATATCGTGAACCCGATTTCGCTCTTTAGGGAAAAAGGGGGCGTCGACAGGACCCTGAGCGATGCTCACACTGGGGTGGCTGAGAACCTAAGGGACTAAGAGTGAGGTTTTAAAAATCGGCATATAAATGGGAGTAGGGGAGACTTTCAAAACTGTTTGATTTAAGAAGAAACAAGGTTTAGAACACAGAATTGCATTCGTAAAAAAGAAAAATTTGCAAAGTACATAGTTTCAAACATGTTAATTCAGAAGATAGACATAATTATACTAAGGGAGCATGCTGAAAATTTAAGACAACCATTGTTTAACCATAGAAATAAGTTGGGCAAAGCAATCAGATCATCACATGACATATTAACAGACATGGCACATGAGTTAAGCAATAAATTAAAGCAAATTAACTAATTACATACTTGTAGTATCCTAAGAATGCAAGGTTCAAAACTGGTGCAGGATTAACAAGCTGTGGGTCCGGACAAATTTGAACATTAAGCTAACTTATAAGAGGATTCATATTATTTAGAATAGCTAATATTAAACTAACAATATTAACCATAATATTATAAGAGAGTCATAGGAGCATAAAAAGTAGAATCATTCTAAAAGTAAGGTTTAAGACATGCTGTTCAAGTAACACTAATTATGAAAAACTTGGAAAATGAAATGACAAGGTATTAAGGCTTACCAGTTAAGAAAGAAAGCAAGTAGATATGCTACATCAGTTAAGTTCCAGAATAACTTGGCCTTGGCTTTCAGCCGGCCAAGACAAGAAACAATGAGCATAGAATCAGAGTAAAACAACTAAGTTTTAGTGAGAGTATGAGAGTTCGAGTCTGTCCTAAAGGGAAGAGGGGAAATGGTTTAGATAGTGTTCAATTAGGTAGAAAAATAAAGGAATAAATCAAACATACACAAATAAGGAAAGAAAATAAATCCAGAATCAATTGAAGTTAAAGTTTAGTCAATTAACGAGTAATCAGCCAACTACTACTTAGAATAAGGTAAGTATCATTTAGAATCAATTATCGATCAGCACATAAGGTAAAGAAGCAAAGAAACAAGGTATGGTAAAAAAAAGGGAAATATCAGTGCTATACGAGAAAGAAAAGAGTAAACGAAAGTCAGTAAAAGGTTTTAACCCTAATTTTCGAGTAAAACTATAAAATCAATCAGAGATAAAAGGCAAGAGTCTCATGCTTCATAGGATGAACATAGACGGGAACATGTTTTTAGAATACACAATCGAAACAGATCTGGCCCCAAACTAAAAAGGGTTGAAACCCTAATTTAGGTATGCCATAAAATCGATTAAAACAAAGGTAAAGAATCAAGAATTTTACTAAAATGAACATAGACAGGGGTTATTCATTGAACCGAACCAGATCTGGTTTGATTTAAGAAGATTTGAAACCCTGAATTGGGGTAGCTAAAATATTTAACAAAAAATAAGCAGAATTTTATGGAATAACATAAATAAATAAGATTAAAATCAGTTTTGGGTTCGAATTGGAAAGATCTAAAACCCTAACCTTAGGGTTACGTAAGAATCCACAAGATATATGAAAACATTCGTACTTACGGTGGTTAGAGTGAACACAGACAAAAATAATCAACAGGTTAGAGATTTTGAACCAGATTTGGTTCGGATCTCTCTAGATTTTCTTGCCATTTTAGGCAAGGTATTATGTATCACCAAAGAACGGGTAGCCAGTAAGGAAATAGGGAAAAATAAGGTAAGGAATCACAGGTTGATTCCATTTTTGGGGTTAGAATCAGAGGGTAGATGAGAGTGAGTCGCTAGGGTTTAATAAGAAGGGGGGAGGGGAGAGGGATGAGAGAGTTTGAGGGTGGCGGAGTGGGTGAAATAGGGTTAGGGTTAGATCAGGTAGGATATAATTAAAAGGGGTTGGGGTGCTATGAGCCATTGATGTTCAGAGATCAACAATTGTGATTTTAAAAAAGGGAATTGGGTCGGGTTCTTAAATGGGTATGGGTCTGGGTTAATGGGTATTTGGGTAGTGGACTATTGGGATGATGTATTGGGCTGGGGTAATGGGTAGTGTATATGCCCTAAATTAATTAAAAAAAAGGACTAGATTTTAAATACCTAATTAAATTAGTAAATAATTTATAAAAATAGTTAATAAATAGTTAAATTATCAGTTTGTGCATGAAAACGATTTAAAATAATTACTAAATATTATAAAAATATAACAAAATATTTTCTGTATAAATAATATAATTATGCATATATGGGTTATTATTGCAAAATATGCAATTTTAACCTAAGGATGCAAAATACAATTATAATAAGTATATATAAAATATTCAAAGCTTAATATGAATATAAATAATAAAAAATTAAATAATAAATTATTATAAATTATTTATGATGCAATTAATAATTATTTATGCAAGGTATATTGATTAAAAACCCTTAAAAATTATGGAAAAATACTTGATGATCCTCATGCACTATTTTGAAGGTATATATGTTTATTTAAAATATATGAGGAATAAATTGAGTATCAGCAGCTGCCTCTCTTTACCCGGGAAGGATGAAAGAGTTATCGAGTAAAGACATGATGATCAATTTTGACTGAATAGGGTGATTTGAAAGATATAGGCCACACTCTGGTTTCTGAGCTACCTACATATCCCTAGTTTTATAGGACTCAGGCAATGCGTAGTTCTAGATCCAATGATGAAGTAAACCAAATGAGTTATTGCAAGGACGGAAAAAAATATTCCAAGTAGGGTTAATTGGGTTTGAAACAGTTATAGGTAAATGAGGCTGGGCAACAGATGATGAATGGTTATGTTTGAAAAAATTTGAAATATGTAAATGGGAACTGGAGCGGGATTGCTCCTGTTGGGATAACGGTTACTTTCTGGATCGCCTGCAAATTTACAAAAATATACTGCAAGCACATATGTAAATTTAGACATGATGCAAATTCCCTTCGGACCATGAAGATTGTCTTTGGACGATGAGGATGATGTCCTTAGACCATAATGTACCGTGCCATGAATTTAATGTTTATGGATTTGCTGGCCATAAAATGATGTTCTCGGGCCATGAAGATGGTGCCTCCGAACCATGATGTCTTTGAATAATGATGTGTAAGATCGAGAGGTCCTCTGGCCATGGCATGATGTCTTTCGGTTATAAGGATGATGAATTCAATCTATGACGCGTTCGGACAAGTTGGATATATTTCAACCTATGAAGTGCAGAGACATGATGCTAACGGCAATCAACAAGACAGGGCTTAGTCTTGGGGGCAGAGCTTGGCTTCGAGAGAAAAAAGAATAATGCGAGGTTTAAGGTAGAGAAAATATCTTGTTTATGAAAAGAGACAGACAATGCTTAGTCTCGTGCAAGATTTGGGACATCGCTTAGTCCTATTCTTAGAGAAGGCAATGCTTAGCCTTATGCAAAAAAGTTGAGACTGAGCTTAGTCTCATGTAAGGGGAAGGCAATGCTCAGCCTTATGTAGTTGGGAGGCAGTGCTTAGCCTTATGCAAGGAGAATGCAATGCTTAGCATCATGCAGATGGGGAGGCAGGGCTTAGCCTTATGCAAGGATTGAGAAAAAGCTTAGTTTCATGCAAATAGAAGGCACTATCTAGCCTTATAAAGGTGAGAGTTAGGGCTTAGCCTCATGCAAGGAGAAGGTAATGCTTAGCCTCATGTAGATGGGGAGGCAGGGGTTAGCCTCATGCAAGGATTGAGACAAGGCTTAGTCTCATGCAAAGAGAAAGTGCTTAGCCTTATGCAAATGGGAGGCAGGGCTTAGCCTTATACAGAAGTTGAGGTAGGGCTTAGTCTCATGCAGATGTAAGAGTAAGAGTGAAGTATTCTTAGCTGACAATGTGTTTTGTGCATATCAATTGTGTTGGTGTGACGATACTCATTATTCCCGCGTCGAAAGAAAAATTTGTGAGTTTTGTGGAGGAGGTTGGTTCGTGTCTTTTCCTGCTTGATCTGCTCCATTTCGTCGAGTTATCCTATTTAATTAATCGTGGATAGTATTTGGCTAAAAAGTAAGGCTTCTTTTCAAAAGCCTGCATGCATAGTTTTTTTAAAAACATAGTAATATGATATTTAGAAATCATTTAGATGAACCAGTGACTGTGACATCATTAGAGACATTGTGACTTTAACTGCCATATAATTTTGAGGGTCCTCCTCTATATTCATCCCCAATTAACAGAGTGACTTTCTGGCTATTCTGTATGCTGCGATTGGCTGAACTTGCTTCGAAATTTTGAGGGTCCTTCTCAAAATTTTGCCCCAGTTTTTGAATTGTAGGGAAGACAGAATATTGTTTGAATTATGACCGAACCCTCAGGGCTACCTACGTATCTCCTATTAAACGGGAATCAGGTCAAACGTAGTTCAATTTACATCATATAAAGAAACAGATATTATTTACACATAGTATCTTTTGACTGCATCTAAATTGATAGGATTTGTCCAGATTTCTCCATCCATTTCCGCGAATATAAGTGTTCCTCCTGTCAATACTCTTTGGACCATGTAGGGACCTTTCCAGTTGGGTGAGAATTCCTTTTGGCTTCATCTTGATTTGGAAAGATCCTTTTCAACACCAGGTGCACCGATGTGAACTGTCTTGGTTTGACCCTTTTGTTGAAAGCCCTAGACATCCTATTCTGATAAAGTTGACCGTGACATACTGCATTCATCCTTTTTCCATCTAGGAGGGCTAATTTCTCATAGTGTCTCCTTGTCCATTCTGCATCGCTGAGTTCTGCTTTTTGTATGATCCTCAAATAAGGAATTTCTACTTCAGCAGGAATGACAACTTCAGTACCATAAACCAACAAATAGGGAGTTGCCCCAGTTGATGTGCGGACTATGGTACATTATCCCAATACAACAAATGGTAACTTCTCATGCCATCACTTGTGATTTTTTACTATTTTCTTTAGTATCTTCTTGATGTTCTTGTTGGCAGCTTCCACAACTCCATTCATTTGAGGCCTGTATGCTGTGGAGTTTTTGTGCTTAAGTTTTACACATGGTTTTCATCAGATCACTATTGATATTGGCGGCATTATCAGTGATGATGGACTCGAGAACCTCGAATCAACAAACAATACGATCTCTGACAAAATTTGCGACGACTTTCTTGGTTACGACTTTGTAAGATGCAACTTCAACCCATTTAGTAAAGTAATCGATTGCCACTAAGATGAACCTGTGCCCATTCGAAGCAATGGGTTCGATTGGACCAATGACATCCATCCCTTAGGTAGCAAAAAGCCAAGGTGTGCTTGTTGCATTAGGTTCGTTTGGTGGCACACATATCATATCTGCATGTATCTTGAATTGATGGCATTTTTGGACATACCGGATGCAATCTGTCTCCATAGTCATCAAAAGTATTCGGCCCTGAGTATCTTCTTGTCTAAGATGAAACCGTTCATATGTGGGTCGCAGGTTCCGGCATGTATTTCCTCGAGTAATCTGGAAACTTCTTTGGCATCGACACACCTTAACAGACCTAGATCAGGAGTTCTTCTACACAGAATTCCTCCACTTTGGAAGAAGTGATTGGACAGTCTTCGCAACGTGCATTTCTGAGTATGGTTTGCATGCTCTAGGTAGTCTCCTTTCGCCAAATATTCTTTGGTATCGTGAAACCATGGATTTTTGTCCGTTTCTTCTTCAACATGGCACAAAAAGCTGGCTGACTATGGATCCTAACTGGGAAGGGATCGATGAAATTCTTGTACGGATGTTGTATCATGGAAGACAGAGTAGCCAGTGCATCTGCAAACTCGTTCTGGATTCTCCGGACATGATTAATTCTATTTTTGTGAACCTCTTTATCAGTTCTTGCACGTGGTATAGGTAAGGTAGTATCTTAGTGTTTTTTGTAGCCTATTAACCTTGAACTTGATGTACCAGAAGATCCGAATCACCAATTAGCAGCAACTCTTGTATATTCATGTCGATGGCAAAATTGAGTCCCATGATGCAAGCCTCATATTCTTCCATATTGTTGTTGCATGGAAACCTAAGATTTCAGGACTTAAGATTTGAGGATATCAGTAATTGAGGGTCCATACTTGATATGAGGTATGTGGTATAGGCACAAAAGTAATGCCTCAATTACTGAATGGTCCATGTCAAAGCACAGCATGTGCGTTCTAGTAGAGAGTACCATGCTTCATAAGGTGTGAACTTGTTGCTCAAGTAATATATGGCTTGCTCCTTTCTTCCGGTCTCGTCATGTTGTCCCAAAATACAGCCGAAAGCCCCATTTGGTACGGACAAATAGAGTAGCAAAGGTCTCCCAGGTTCCGGTGGGACTAGGACTAGTGGCGTGGATAGGTATTCCTTATTTTGTCAAAAGCCTTTTGACAATCCTCAGTCCAACTGGTTTCAACATCCTTCTTCAACATTTTGAAGATGGGTACATATATTATTGTGGACTATGCTATGAGGAGGTTAATGTAATTTAGGCGTCCCAAGAAACTCATCACGTCCTCCTTTCTCTTCGGTGGTGGTAACTCTTGTATAGCTTTAAACTTTGATGGGTACAACTCGATTCCTCGGTGACTAATGATAAATCCCAACAATTTTCTGGTAGGAACCCCGAATGTACATTTTGCGGGGTTCAGTTTTAAATTGTACTTCCGTAGCCTGTCAATGAACTTCCTCAAGTCTGCTATGTGATCTGTGGCTCTCTTAGATTTGATGATGACGTTGTCAACATATAACTCTATTTCCTTGTGTATCATATCATGGAAGATGGTCGTCATGGCTCTCATATAGGTAGCCCCAGCATTCTTCAGATCGAATGGCATCATTTTGTAGCAGTACACTCCCCATGGTGTAATGAAACATGTTTTCTCTATGTCTTCTTCATCCATCCAAATCTGATGATAACCTGCGAAGAAATCTACGAATGATTGGAGTTCATGCTTGGCGCAATTTTCGATCAGAATGTGTATGTTCGGTAGTGGGAAATCGTCCTTGGGACTTACTCTATTTAAATCCCGATAGTCAACACACACCCTGACTTTCCCATCTTTCTTTGGAACCGGTACAATGTTGGCTAACCAGGTTGGGTATTCAACTACCCTGAGGACTTTGGCTTTGATCTACTTAGTGACTTCCTCCTTGATTTTTAGGCTCATGTCTGGTTTGGATTTTCTAAGTTTCTGCTTCACTGGCGGTTACATTGGATTGGTAGGAGACTTATGAGCCACTATAGATGTGCTCAAGCCGGTCATATTATCATATGACCATGCAAAAATATCCTCATATTCTTTCAGGAAACGAGTGTATTCTTGCTTCTCTGACGGTGACCGGTGAATACTTATGTGAGTCTCTTGGATGGTTTCAGAATCTCCCAAATCGATTGCTTCGGTTTCGTCCAGGTTGGACTTAGGTGTGTTCTCAAAATTCTCAACTTCTCTGATAACTTCCTCAGGTATCTCATCCTCTTCTTACGAGTCACTATCCTTATATTGCATTGTCTCATTACATGTCACGGTCATTGGTTCATCAAGGTAAGAAATAGCAAGGTTGTAGAAGAAAGATATGAAAGATAATGATAATAAAACATCAAATTATTTGATAAATGCATAAATGTTAAACAAACTATCGTCTGAATGACTTCAAAACAATGTTTTCCAAAGAAAAAATGCTGAAAGGAAGATATTTTAGAAACTAAAAGCTCAAAAAGACTTTTTTTTCAAATAACATTAGTAGCCATGCTACCCTGGGACTCGTTTGGCCCTTGATGGTGTGGCGGTCCAGTTCCTAAGAAATTCTCCCCTCTCCACCGTCTGAATGGTAAGGCCTTCTTCCTCCTCCTCCTCAACTATCACATTGCAACCCATATGTTCGTCTTCTAGAAATAGGTTCCTTAGCCCAGCCAAAGCTTCATCTTCTTCAGATCCCCATATTGTGTCGGCCCGGTGAAAGGTCTGACTCAGATGCGACACTGGCTGCTCAAGGGGGTAATAGGGACAATGCCATAGGGAAGGCCAATCATTATATTCTTGCCATGTATACTAATATTCGAGCCCAAAAGTTGTACTACGACATTTCAAGTGTATTGGTTTGGTAATGCCCTGGAGTTTCTTCCCAAGCCCTTTGTCGGGTTCATACCCTGACCATGCTAGTATGTTTTCTATTTTGCTGCTCCACCATTTATCTTTCTCAATTGCATTGACACGCTCGATGCCGTGATAAGTTTCTCCACCCAACTTTCTTCTACTCTCGACAATGGAGATAGTTTGACTGGTGTAAATGGTATTACTTCCATCTCCGTGAATGATTACCTTCGAACTTCACGACCTGGTATAGCGTAGAAGCCACAGCCCCAACGGCATGTACCCAAGGTCATCATAGTAAAAGATTGTACGTAGTAGATATGTACAATACTTGAAACTCAACATCGAACCAAGTCGGACCCATTTGCAAACAATGGTTGATTTCCCCAATTATGGCCCTTTGAGGCCCATCAAATGCTTTCATATTCATACTTTCTACTCGTATCTCATGGAAACCTTTACCCAACCTTTTAAGAGTAGTCAATGGAAAAATGTTGAGGCAAACCCCCTTTTATTAAGACTCTGGCAATGAATTTGTCCTCAAATTGCACTGTGATGTGCAGTGCCCTGTTGTGACTTAATCCTTTAGGTGGTAGTTCATTTCGTGAAAGGTGATCTTGTGGCCTTCCAGTACTTGCCCTACCATGTTGGCCATCTCTCCATTGGTGATGTTGTTGGAAACTTACGCTTCATTCAACACCTTCATTAGAGCATTCCTCTGCGCCTCAGAATTTTGCAGCAGCGACAGGATAGATATCTGGGAGAAAGTCTTGTTAAAATGATCAAAGATAGAGTATTCTCTTGCCCGTACTTTCCTCAAGAGATCATCTGGACCAGTTTCAAATATGGGTTGTTTGGTAGCAGCTTCCTTGCTTGTTCCTCCCAAATTTTTGGGTGTATAGATCTTTCCAGTTTTGGTTATCTCCCGTGCAGCACCAAACTCTTTCATTTTTGCTTTTCCTTTTCTCCTAGCTTCGGTAATATAATCCTAAGGTATGGCTTTGGAATTGAAAGGTGGTGTGGATTCTACTGTCACAGTGAAGGGTGTGGCTACTTCTACTTCAAATGGAGTAGGTGTAGTCACAGGTGCTGTCATTTCGATTCCAAACGAAGCTGATGCGACTACATCAACTTCGATTGGTAGCTGTATCTATCCCACATTAGGAGTGAGTGTGACTGCAAGTTTAAGGTCATCACCTTCGCGAATAAGCCTAATTGATCATTCAGGATCCCATTCTTCATTAGTTTTTATCACATTTACTCTTTTACCCCTATGATCTGGGTGGGGATTGTTGCGGACATTTGGTGCGGCTTCCTTTGCTTGTATGAATTTTGTATCAATCAGGGTTTGGATATTGTCTTTCATAGTGTGGAATTCATCAATAGTATGCTCCTTCATGCTGGAATAGTACACACATGTTTTGTTCAGGTTGACCTATTGGGAGGAGTTTTCCATGGAAGATAGCGGGAATAAGGGTGACATATTTGACAGCCTTTAGTCTTTGAAATAGCTGGTCGATGGGCTCAACAATAGGGGTGTATTGTTTGCGCGGCCTGTGATCGAAATTGGGTCTGGGTTTTTGATAGTTTTGACGGGTTGGAGGTGAATGGTAATAGGCTGGCTGGGTGTTATAAGTGTGATAGGAGGTAGGGGTTGAGAATATCTGGGACATGAAGGTTGGTATATGGGGGTGTTTGGTATGTGAGTGGGGATTTTGGACCTTGCGCTACCATCACTTCCACTACTTCCTTCTTCTTTGATATACCCACTGACTGTAATTCTTTGTTCGTAGCCCGCAATGCCTAAAAATTAGTTACCATCCCGCTTTTGATCCCTTCTTCAATTCTTTCCCTGAGTTTGATGGTGTCGGAGAATTTGTGATATTCGATGACCATTAACCTTTCATAATATTGTGGATCCTGGGCCCTGACAAAGAATTGGTTCATCTGCTCTTCCTCTAGTGCCAGCTCGACCTTTGCAGCTTTTGACCTCCATCGAGTAGCATAATCACGGAAAGTTTCCGTTAGTTTCTTCTTAAGGTTCTTTATGTACAAGACGTCCGGTGCATTCTCTGTATTAAACCTGAATCGGTCCATGAAGTCTGATGCCATGCTTACTCGATTTACCCACTTCTTGGGATTCTGACTGATATACCAAGATAGGGCGTCTCCAGCGAGACTTCTCATAAATAGTTTCATGCGAATTCTTTCATCTTTCCCAACTCCCACGAGCTTATCATAGTACGTTCTCAGATGTACCTTCGGGTCACCCGTTCCATCAAATATCTCGAACTTAGGAGGATTGTAACCCTCCGATAGTTCTACGTTTGTCTGAATGCATAGATCCTCAATTCCTTTGCCCCATTCAATACTATGGACATGAATTGTGAGCTTTTTGAGCTCCTCCGCCATACTCTTAATGAGCAGGTCCTTCTCGACGGATTCTACAGTGTATGAGATTGGCTGAGTAGAGTGGGGGTAAGATTTCCACATATATGGAATTATTTTGGTGGGTGCCGGGGGTTGGAGTGTAGTGGTAATCATTAGTTGAATTTTTCAGATTAGGGATAAGTTGTGGGGTATTCTGAGGTGTATGATAAGTGGTTTGCAGGTACTGAGTAGGAAGATGTTGGTGTTGAGGACGAGTGGGTATTGGTGGAGGATTAGAATTTTAGGGAGGTGTTGCATATTGATGGGGTGCGGCAGGATTTTGTGGATGTTAGTTTGGTGTGTTCTGAGGAGGTGCTGGGTTTTGAGAATTTTGTTGGTTAATGTCTGGGACGTTTAGGCTGAGGGAGAGGTTTGCCAAGGTACGAACCTGCTCAATTTTCCTTTGCAATTCCTGTATTTTCTGTTCCAACCGTGGGACCAAATCATTCTGGGCCAGAGTACTCTGACTGTTTGAAGTTTTAACATTTTCCACGTGTGCAAAATTTTCTTTTCGGATACCACTCATATCATCCATCTTAGCTTTTCCCCTGTCTTTCGGATTACTTGGAGGAGGAGGAGGTGGAGGGCCTCTAGATGTGGTGTGATATGTTGATGATGTCAGTATGTGAGAACCAACCTTAGGGAGTGGGAATAAAGAAAATAAAGAAAAATTCAAAAAGGTAAACAAGTCAGTAAGGATTCTGAAAAGTACTAGCAGTATTTAAACACATATTGCAAAAATGTAAATTCGTGTCCTAATTTGAAACCTCATTATGCCCGAGGTAAGCCTAGCGACAAGTAGATTTGGAGAGATTTAATGTTGATAAATGCTTCATTTCATTAATTTAATAAATAAGACGTACCTAAAAAAACGACAATAGGTAAATAAGTTACTAATGGCATCTGCCTTGTTACATTCGAATTCCAAAATGACTCAAAACAGATAAACCTAATCTACTTGGTCCTAGAGGGACCTTCCCCATATTAAACCCTCTTGCTCCGTCAATTAGATTCCCCAGGTCATGCATGTCCAACAACAGGTACGCCCTTGCTAGGTGTCCTTCTTCGTTTCCTTCTACATTATGACAGTCTACAACCCTTTTCCTCATCTTCCCTTCCATTTCCATTAGACGATGCTCCTAATATTCCAACCTTGCTGTTGACATTGTAGCCATTTCCCTCAACTCATTAATTGACTCCATGTCTAACTTGTGTTGTTCCAACTGCCTGGCTTCAGATTCAAGGATCCTTTTACGTAGCCTCTCATACTTCACTTGCGCTTTAGTAGCCTCATCTACAACCCTATTTCCTTGACCAACCCCTGGCTCGACTGTTCCTCCTATGTTATTTTCTAACCATGATGGGTAGAAGTACACATGACCTGCATGATATCGATCTGGCTCGATGGTATCCTTTTCCATGATAATCTTCAAATTCCACATATGCTGGACCTCACATTTGTATGGAGCGATATCATCCTAAAAATCGGCTCTACAATGACTCATTTTGGAGACTCGTGGTATGACTTATTTTCTACCAACTTGTCTCATGACCTTGATAGGGACATAAGGATGTATTCCCCTTAACCCATTCAACAGCAAATGCGAAACATCCCTAGATCTGATAATGTATTTGTTAGTGGGGAACCACTCGAACATCTAGTGAACCTTGTCCTCGGTCAAATTGCTAAAAAACTGTGCCCACTTTGTAGCATTCTCTGACTGTGCAAATCTGTTTGGGATAAAGGTCATTCTTTTTGGATGGTGGAAATCTATGTGATCATTCCATAGTCTCCGTGGAAACTCTTGGCGCTATTGGCCCCGCTGAAGATGTTCTAACAACCAAATGTGCAACAACAAGTTACAACTCTCAAAATGTTTGAACCCTTTCTTGCAACAATCCAGAGCCCGTATATTTCTGTGATAATCATCGAAAAAATAGTGTACGTTTGTCCCTCAATTACCTCCATTAAAGATTTGGTTACCATGGCCAACCTAGTGTGGATTATGTCCCCTTTGCTTGGAAACACTATCATATCAAGGAAGCAGATGATGAATACAAAAACCCTAGGATGAGTCCAGCCTAGGGAGGTGATATAGAATTCATCATTAAAGATACGGTAAGATTTGCTGTGTCCATATCGTTCATAGAGGAAATCTAAGGGTATGTAGGACTTCTTCAGGTACTACAAGTCATCATTCTTTCTCAGACCCATCATCTTCAGAAAACCCCTGGTCATGTGATTTTCCGGTACTAGTAAATTGGGACTATCCCACAGTAATCCATTGAATCCTCCTATTTCCTCCAAAAGAGGAGTCATTTCTATATTTCCAAAACGGAATACAACCCTTTCTCCATCCCAGAACATAGTAGCAGCCTCAATCAGCATGTTGTTTTGCTAGATGTCCAATAAGGAGGATAAGTTTCCAAGAACCCTTTCATATGATTTTTTTCGCTTGGCAAAAGGTTTTCCCACCAATCCAATAATAATGGTGGTATACTTCAAACCATGTCAAACCTGAGGACTTCGTGCCTCATTTTCTGCAAAATAAATAGAGTTAGACCCTTGCCCCCTCCGGATTGAACTATTTACACATTAACGATTAGTATGTCAGCATTTATCACTCCAAATAATGCACATACCATGGTTGTGCCCGTTGGGATTATGGAAATCCTGGTGGACTTTGGACAAGGTTTTTCTTAGAGGGTTTTTATATGGACAACATATTAACCGAGGCTAGGTTTCATCATGATGCATGTACAGTCATTATCAGAGTAAGGTTTCTATAGAAGTCTAGACTGGTACCCTCAAGCGAACAACTTGAGAGGGGAGGGCACAAAATCGTCGACTGTATCGTTGATCGACTAGTTTTATTGAAAACAAGCCTTTCCAAATTTAAAGGGTGTTTTTAGGAAGAGCGGGGACACTCATCAAGTGCCGCTATGGTAGTACACATGAGTGGAATATGATGTTGAGCATTCTTTGTGCAAAATAACAAATTGTCAAGTATTTTAACAAAAATAAATGCAGTATTGAATAAACGTAAATACATAAGGAAAGAAAACATGGAAGAAGTTAGTTCGCAAAATGAAAGAATTATAATAAAGAAAATAAAGGGTGATGCTTGGAGATAGACATGATATGGCAAAATTAAAATTTGGGATTAAGTGAACATGATAAGGGGAAACAAACATTGTAATCGAATCAAACGAAGAGTTGCATATGAGTTTATATAAAGGGGAAATCGGGAAAAGGATGTGCATATAGCAATCAAAATGAGAACAAGAGCGGGATATTCATATAATAACAAAAATACGTTATCGAGAAAGACTAATTCATGTAAATCAAGTTCACAATGGTAAGAGCCTAAAGATATCCCCAGCAGAGTCACCATGCTGTCGTGCCCCCTTTTCTCGCAAAATTGGGTGTCGACTTTTAATGACTCCTTTGAAAGAGTAGGGAAAAGGAATTGATTAGAGTCGCCACCTAATGGATTAAGGTGCACTAGAGCACCTAGAGCAAATAACTCATGTTGTACCAGTTTACATCATTAGAGATCGGGTAAGGTCTCGAAATTACCTCGAGGGGAAGGTGTTAGGCACCCCTTGTGGTCCACAATGGTGGGTCCGGCCGAACTTAACTTATGAATTAGTCTAATAAAGAAGAGAGAAGAATATATAATAGGGATGGGGGGTCCTAAAATTTTTAGCCTAAAGGATCAGCCTGTGCAATATAAATAATGCTTTGTAACTCCCTCGAGTTGGGATGTTACTCATATTATTTAGTGGGCACAGACTATCATCTCCTACTACCCGATTACTATCTTAAAGTTGTTACCAAAAGCACTCTAATTGATTCTAGTTTGATTCCTATGCTTGCACTACCCGTCCCTTACCTATGGTCCTGGAGGTATTAGGACCTCTATTTAGGATAGTTCTAGACTAAGCCTAGGTTGCTTAAAATATAAAAGACTAGGCGACAAACAAAACTATGTCAGGACTTGCAACTACAAAGTAAATAAGGGCTTATGTTAACCTCCGCACGTAAACAACAAGTGCATGAAATTAATTTACAATTTTTATCGATCTTAAAATCCTATAGGCAGGACATCTATGCGAGAAATAGGCGAGTAGTGCTATATAGAAGTAGTTTCATTGAGGCGAGTATTAGGACCTATTATTTGCCTACTAATTTTACCGAATACCATCTAGGCACTTCAAACCATAATGAATCACATTTACATATCTAGAATTGTTATTAAGTCCTATAGGCATATTTTCTAAGTGATTAACAGTGGCGATTGTATTCAAAATTAATTAGTAGAATCCTATAGGCGTGATATCTCATGTCTAATCACGAGAAGAATTACCCGACGCATGATATAGAGCTTGCAACAGTTGTATTTGCCTTGAAAATATGGCAGCATTACCTTTATGGGGTCCATGTGGATGCGTTCTCAGACCACAAGAGTCTCCAATATTTGTTCAAACTGAAGGATTTAAATTTGAGGCAGTGACGGTGGTTAGAATTGCTTAAAGATTATGATATGAACATCTTATACCATTCGGGAAAGGCGAATGTTGTGGCCGATGCCCTCAGTCGAAAATCCATGGGTAGTTTGGCTCACTTGGGGGCGGATCAGAGGCTCCTAGCTCGGGAGGTCTATCAGTTGGCCAGTCTT
>MU672633.1:99121-129616 GCA_026770625.1 Nicotiana glauca | reverse complement strand
GTATTATATATATATATATATATATATATATATATATATATATATATATATATATATATATATTTCTTGAAAGTGAAAAATGTGTGGGAAGAAGAGCAAAAGAAATAAAAAAGAATATAAGATGAGAAAATTTTTTCCAGTTTAAATTTCAATACGTCATTTTTTTCCGGCGTGGGAAGGTTTTCCGATGCTGAATTTTTCCTCCCAAATCTGAGTGTATTTTGCTTTGCTTAGGAATAGATCTTTTTAAGATTTTAATTTGTGTGTGAAAAGAAAAAATGAAAGAAAAATGGTTAGACAAAGTCACCGGTGAATGAATATCCATCGGAATTAGAGAAGAAACGGAAAAAAAAAGTAAAAGAAAAAAGACAAATAAAAACGAAAAGGAAGAGGAAAAAAAAGTAAGAAAATGATAAAAAATAATAAAAAATAATCTGAAAATTATTTTTTCCTTCTTCTCACTCTCCTTTGGGAGAGTGAAATACACACACTCTGCCACGTCAGCGTTAAGGATGCAAATAATTACATTTAATATAAGTTTAGGGGGGTAATAGGATTTCCTTGAAGAAAAAGTGTGTAGTTGGGAATCCAGGTATAGGTCGGGGGGTACTTGTGAGGGTACTTGTACATTTTCCGTATAATAATTCATTCACTATAAAAGTCAAGTTTTTCTTGGAATTGATTTTTATATGTTATAATATATATATGCTTTCTATAACAACACTTTACTATAACTTCCAAAAAATATCGAAACAAACGAGACTTTTATAGAGAAATTTGATTGTATAAACAAACATAGACTTTTATAGAGAAATTTGATTGTATAAACAAACATGTTGGGTCCCAATATTATTATTATAGCCAAACCCATATGCGGCCCCTCTAACTTGATGCCAAAATTCATATGGACACCTCAACTTAGCTATATTTTATTTAAACACTCCAACTATGTTTTCACTGTTCCTCTTAAACACAATTTTGACAACTCTAAGCAAAGCTAAGTAAGTGAATGCTACTTGCCACTGACATAAAAATTAACACCACTAATAAAGAGACAAGTCAACAAAAGAAAGTAAAAACCGACAATGGAAGAAGAATCATTTCTTTTTTCTATTTTCTTATTTTCTTCCTCTTTTACAATTTTTTTTTCTTGAGCCATCTATCACATTATCAGACATTTCCATGGCCATGCTGCAAAAGTCCATCACTAATAGCCAGACCCATTTCTCACTTCTCCTCAAGAAAGCCACCACCTAAACATGTGGAATAAAAATCCAGATCTGAATTGAAATTCAAGAACAAAATTGTCCATAGAAACTCCAATAACCACAAACTGTCTCTAGGTCAAAATCAACCAACTCACATCTATGAAATTCAAGAACAAATCAAGTGGGAATGAAAACACAATAAGATAACCTCCAAATTCTTCAATTCGAAATTCAAAGCTTCGAACTCGAGTGGGTGTTTATAGAGCTTTTAAGTTTTAACTGTAATCTTTGACTGATATTATCAGCAATAATATAAAATTTTTAATTTTTCTTAAAGCTTCGAATTTTTGAAGAACCGGGTAACAAGAATTCCAAACTGATGTTACCCAAATTCATCATCGAATAGAGCAACATAAATGGAAGGGCCAACAATTTTCTCTTTTTATGTATTTTATTTTGTAAAAAGCTTCAACACATAAATTATGTCATTATCAAACCATCGAAATTCCTACAATATTTGGAAGGTTTTCGTCCTATTTTTCTCCATGACAGTGGAGGAGGAAGGGGAATAGTGGCGGAGGAGAGAGAGGGATGGGAATGATGGCGGAGGAGTTGTATCAATAGGCCACAGACGATGGTGATGAATTTTTGGGGAGAAGAATATAAAAATAAAAGGAAAATATTAAATTAGATCCAATCACGTGCCTAAGAGCCGTGAACTGCAATCTTTTTGCCATGTCAGTGTTTTCTGTTAAACTGGTACAGTAAAAGTATGGTAAAAGTATTTTGGTGGAATATGGCTTAGTTGAGATGTTCAAGTGAACTTTCTTTGATAGTTTAAGCGTATGTATTCTGCCTATTCTTATTATCAAAAGGTCACACTTTTTTTTGTTTTGTGGTGGCGTTCAGAGACACGGCTAGAGCGCCATACCAAGTGCAAAATCCATTGACATCATCTTCAAAGAATGAGGAACCAACTCCGATGATTCGTGATCAGAACCATTTTGATCTCAACTTCACATTATAGTCAACTTGGTGTCTAAGTTATTTTGGGTTATTACTATAAAATTAATAGATGTAATCCTTATGGTGCCTCACTTAGCGCTCTGCATTAATTCAGCTTGGACAATGTACATGTCACGACCCAAACTCCACTAAGAGTCGTGGTGGCGCCGGACACCTCTGTCAGGCAAGCCAACCAAATTACTTGTTGATGTTCTCATTTTAACAATCTTGAAAATTAAGCTTTTCCTCCAATTTTTACAGATAAAAAGAAAGATAACTGATTCAATTCAAATTAAATAATAGGCAATTAATACAAAATATTTCAAAATCCTCCCAGAACCTGGTGTCACAAGTGCATGAGCATTTACTCAGATAGAAATAAAATACAACATCCGTCCGGAATATAGTGGAAGACAGAAAGTACATGTATTATGCTGGAAAAGGGACTATACTAGCTGCGGGCCGCCTCGAACAATGCAACTCACCTAGTTCCAGAATCACCCATGCTGCTACGCCCAAAAGGCCACTAACAACACATGAACGTGTGCAACAAAAATGCACAGAAGTGTAGTATGAGTATGAAAACAACGTGTACTCAATGACTGTCCCGTCTAATCTCAAAGAAGTAGAGACGAGATGGTCGACTTCGACACTTACTAGTGGTCCAATAATGATGTCAATAATACACTAAATCGTGGATTTCTATAGACATGATTTTTATCCAATAGAAGGAAACAAGTAAATAATTATTTCTTTTATAGAAAATTTCCAAAATTCTTTTGTTTATTATCCAAATTTTCTCTAAGCCATGAAATGTGATGACCCGGCCCGTCGTCACGTGAGTTACCGCCCTGTTTTTCTCATATTATATTTTTCCCTATGCTTCATTATCGGTATTTGAGGTGATCGAGTAGAATTGGATTAGTTTTAGATGGAAATGAGACACTTAGTCTCTTAAAGGAAAGCTTGTTTTGGAAAAGTCTACTAAAAATTGACTATTTAGTTAGAGGGCTCGGATGTGAATTCTGATGATTCGACTTGCTTCGGGGAACGATTTGTGACTTAGGAGTGCGATCGGAATTGATTTTGGAGGTTCGGTGTAGTATTAGGCTTGAATTGGCGAAGTTAGCATTTTGGCGATATCCGGTTGATAGGTGAGATTTTGATCCGAGGGTCGGAATGGAATTCAAAGAGTTGCAGTAGCTCCTTTAGGTGATTTTGGATATGCGTGCAAAGTTTCAGGTCATTCGGGGGTGTTTAGGTCGGGTTTTTGATCGAATGTGCAATTCGGAAGTTTTTAAGAAACTTAGGCTTTGATTTGATGAAAATTGAGGATTTTGATGTTAACGATAGTGTTTTGATGATTCGAGCAAGTTTCGAAAGGGTATTAGATCATGTCTCTGCTTTTGGTTGAGGTCCCGGGGGCCTCGGGTTGAGATCGGGTGTTAAAAATGAGAAGTTTTGAGTTTGGCTTTAGGTTTGTATTACTGGTTCTGTTGTTTTCGCATCTGCAAAAAAAGGGACCGCATAAGCGGCTCCGCAGATGCGGCGTATTGGTCGCAAAAGAGGTCCTTCAGGGACCAGAGTTTTCTGGAAAAGCGGACGTGGATCCGCAAATGCGGCGATCGCAAAAGCGGTCCGGTGGATTTTAAGTCAGACCGCATAAGCGGTCAGTTGGTTGCATGTGCGATACCGCAAGTACGATTATTTGACCGCAGAAGCAGAAATCGATCTGGGTTAAGTGAATAGTGGTACACGATTTTGAAAGAGAAGAAAAATATTTTGGACTTCGACTTAGGCGGTTTCTTGGGCGATTTTGAAGAGAATTCGAAGGGGTTTAACCAGGTATGAATTATTGGACTCGGATTATGTTATTATGGTGTAAAAATATGGATTAATAACTGAATTTCAAGGAGTTAAAGGTTAAAAATGGAGGTTAGGGCTTGATACTTAAGAGCGTTTAAATGTGGGTTTTGAAAGGGCAATTGAACTCCGATTTTGGTAAGTTTGATATGTATAGACTCGTGGCGAGACGAGGAGTCCGGTGATATAAATTTTGTAATTTTTCGATAAGTGGGCCCGGGGCTCGGGTTTTGCCAACTTTGTGATTTTGGTGTTTTTCGAGTCTTTTCGATTGGGTTATGTTTCTTTAGCCTATTGTAACGTATTCGTTGTGGTTTTGGTCAGATTCGACACACTAGGAGGTCGATTCGAGAGGAAAGGGCATTGCGGGCTAGTCTTCGGCCGGCTTGAGGTGAGTAATAGATGTAGATGATGACCTGAGGGTTTGAAACCCCGGTTTATCATACTATGACGCTATATTGAGGCGAGACACGCACTCCATGACGAGTGCGAGGTCGTTTGTGAGTGGGGATTGTGGCTTAGTCCACCCCGAACGGTGTCCAGGCGGTGCTTTGGACTATAGATTGATTTGTAAACATCCTACTTGGATTGTTATGATATATTTGGGCTGTGCGCCGACTCTTTGAATCCCTTGGGGATTATTATCATTGCTTCCATGATATTCAGCATGCTATATGATTTCAATCCTGAGTTTTAAACACTGTTTCGAAATACTTAATCACCTTCTTGAGGTTTTAAAGACTTAAATGATAATTTCTAATAATTGGAACTAAGAACTAAAATCTGACTTTGTTGCATAACTCACATGCCTATTCTGGACTGAGTGTGGATCGGACTGCACGCCGCAGTGATGTTACGATGATATTGTGCTTGGGCTGTAGGAGCCCCTCCGGAGTCTGAACCCCCACAGTGAGCGCGGGTACCCAAATGGATTGGGTTGTACGCCGCAACGGTCATGTGCGTTGCATTGCATTCATGCATTGATGGTTATCAGATCTAGCTGTTTCTGTTTTGTTGCCATTTCACCGTTAACTATGCTAAATTGTTAGTGTTAGCTTTACCTTGTGGTATTTTCGGGATTTCTTACTTTCAGTCATTATATATGTCTATTACCACTGAGTTGGAAGTACTCACTTTACTCCCTGCACCATGTGTGCAGATTCAGGTGTCTCGGGAGCATAGTTGAGCTATTTGCATTTTTCAGAGCTTCTCAGGAGTTGTCGAGGTAGCTGCCTGACGTTCACAGGACCCGACTCCTCCCATATCCCTTTATTATTTTCGCATTTTAGAACATCAGCATTACTGAGGATTTATTTTTTTTGTTATCTTAGAAGCTCTAGACTCATGACCCCAGATCTTTGGGAGATGTTGGTTATGTCAATGTTTCATGATGTTTCTATCTAAACTATTGATTAATAGACTTGTTAAACTTCTAATTTCATGTTGCTACGCGGTAATGGGAATTGTGATTGGGTTGTGAGTATTGGTTGGTCGGGCTTGCCTAGCAATTGTGTTGGGCGCCATCAAGACTGAGATTGGGGTCGTGACAGCACTACTGGTGGAGAAGAATGAAGAAGGACATTGTTAGTTATGTAGCTCGGTGTCTCAACTGTCAGCATGTCAAATATGAGCATCAGAGGCCCGGTGGTGTACTTCAGCGGATGGATATTCCAGAGTGGAAATGGGAGAGGATTACTATAGATTTTGTGAGTGGTCTCCCTCGTACCTCGAAGAAATTTGATTCGATTTGGCTGATTGTGGATAGGCTGACCAAGTCTGCGCACTTCATTTCGGTGTGTACTACCTATTCCTCGGAGCGGTTAGCGGAGATTTTCATTCAGGAGATTGTACGGTTGCATGGGGTCCCAGTTTCCATTGTCTCAGATAGGGGTACTCAGTTTACTTCCCAGTTTTGGAGGACTTTTCAGCGAGAGTTGGGCACACAGGTAGAGCTGAGCACAACGTTTCATCCTCAGACGGACGGGCAGTCCGAGCGTACCATTCAGATATTGGAGGACATGTTGCGTGCCTGTGTTATTGATTTTAGAGGTTCTTGGGCTGAGTTCCTACAACTTGTAGAGTTTGCCTACAACAATAGTTATCAGTCCAGCATTCAGATGGCACCGTATGAGGCCTTATATGGGAGACGTTGTAGATCTCTAGTTGTTTGGTTTGAGCCTGGCGAGGCTAGGCTATTAGGGACAGGGTTGGTCCAGGATGCCTTGGATAAGGTGAAAGTGATCCAGGAGAGACTTCGTACAACTCAGTCGCGTCAGAAGAGTTACGCGGATAGGAAGGTTCGAGATGTATCTTATATGGTGGGCGAGAAGGTATTGTTGAAAGTTTCGCCTATGAAGGGTGTTATGAGATTTGGAAAGAAAGGGAAGCTGAGTCCATGGTTCATTGGTCCTTTTGAGATACTTAGGAGGATTGGGGAGGTGGCCTATATGCTTGCTTTACCACCCAGCCTGTTGGGAGTTCACCCGGCATTTCATGTTTCTATGCTCCGGAAGATCTTGGAGACTCGTCTCATGTGTTAGACTTCAGCACGATCCATTTGGATGAGGACTTGACCTATGATGTGGAGCCAGTGGCTATTTTTGGTCGTCAGGTTCGGAAGTTGAGATCTAAGGACATAGCTTCGGTGAAGGTGCAGTGGAGAGGTCGGCCCGTGGAGGAGGCCACCTGCGAGATCGAGCAGGAGATGCGGAGCAGATATCCTCACCTATTTTAGGCTTCGGATATGTTTCTTGACCCGCTCGAGGACGAGCGTTTGTTTTAGTTGGGGAGGATGTGATGACCCTGCCCGTCGTCACGTGAGTTACCGCCCCGTTTCCCTCATATTATATTTTTCCCTATGCTTCATTATCGGTATTTCAGGTGATCGAGTAGAATTGGATTGGTTTTAGATGAAAATGAGACACTTAGTCTCTTAAAGGAAAGCTTGTTTTGGAAAAGTCAACTGGAAATTGACTATTTAGTTAGAGGGCTCGAATGTGAATTCTGATGATTCGATTAGCTTCGGGGGATGATTTGTGACTTAGGAGTGCGATCGAAATTGATTTTGGAGGCTCGGTGTAGAATTAGGCTTGAATTGGCGAAGTTAGCATTTTGGCGATATCCGATTGATAGGTGAGATTTTGATGCGAGGGTCGGAATGGAATTCTGAGAGTTGCAGTATCTCCGTTAGGTGATTTTGGATATGCATGCAAAGTTTCAGGTCATTCGGAGGTGTTTAGGTCGGGTTTTTGATCGAATGTGCAATTCGGAAGTTTTTAAGAAACTTAGGCTTTGATTTGATGAAAATTGAGAATTTTGATGTTAACGATAGTGTTTTGATGATTCGAGCAAGTTTGGATAGGGTATTATATCATGTGTGTGCTTTTGGTTGAGGTCCCGGGGGCCTCGGGGTGAGATCAGGTGTTATAAATGAGAAGTTTTGAGTTTGGCTTCAGGTTTGTATTGCTGGTTCTGTTGTTTCCGCATCTGCGGAAAAGGGACCGGATAAGCGGCTACGCAGATGCGGCGTATTGGTTGCAAAAGTGATCCTTGAGGGACCAGAGTTTTCCGCAAAAGCGGACGTGGATCCGCAAATGCGGCCACCGCAGAAGCGGTTCTTGACCGCAAAAGCGGTCCGGTGGATTTTAAGTCAGATCGCATAAGCGGTCAGTTGGTCGCGTGTGCGGTAACCGCAGGTACGGTTATTTGACCGCAGAAGCGGAAATCGACCTGGGTTAAGTGAACAGTGGTTCACGATTTTGAAAGAGAAGAAAAATATTTTGGACTTCGACTTAGGCAGTTTCTTGGGCGATTTTGAAGAGAATTCGAAGGGGTTTCACCAGGTATGAATTATTGGACTCGGATTATGTTATTATGGTGTAAAAACATGGATTAATCACTGAATTTCAAGGAGTTAAAGGTTAAAAATGGAGGTTAGAGCTTGAAACTTAAGAGAGTTTAAATGTGGGTTTTGAAGGGGCAATTGAACTCCGATTTTGGTAAATTTGATATGTATAGAGTCGTGGCAAGACGAGGAGTCTGGTGATGTAAATTTTGTAATTTTTTGAGAAGTGGGCCCGGGGCTCGGTTTTTGCCAACTTCGTGATTTTTGGTGTTTTTCGAGTCTTTTTGATTGGGTTATGTTTCTTTAGCCTATTGTAACGTATTCGTCGTGGTTTTGGTCAGATTCGACGCGCGAGGAGGTTGATTCAAGAGGAAAGGGCATTGCGGGCTAGTCTTCGGCCGACTTGAGGTGAGTAATAGATGTAGATGATGACCTGAGGGTTTGAAACCCCGGTTTATCACACTGTGATGCTATATTGAGGCGAGACACGCACTCCATGACGAGTGCGGGGTCATTTGTGAGTGGGGATTGTGGCTTAGTCCGCCCCGAACAGTGTCCAGGTGGTGCTTTGGACTATATATTGATTTGTAAACATCCTACTTGGATTGTTATGATATATTTGGGCTGTGCGCCAACTAGTTGAATCCCTTGGGGATTATTATCACTGCTTCCATGATATTCAACATGCTATATGATTTCAGTCCTGAGTTTTAAGCACTGTTTCCAAATACTTAATCACCTTCTTGAGGTTTTAAAGACTTAAATGATAATTTCTAATAATTGGAACTGAGAACTAAAATCTGACTTTGTTGCATAACTCACATGCCTATTCTGGACTGAGTGTGGATCGGACTGCATGCCGCAATGATGATACGATGATATTGCGCTTGGGCTGTAGGAGCCCCTCCGGAGTCTGAACTCCCACAGTGAGCGCAGGTACCCAAATGGATCGGGTTGTACGCCGCAGCGGTCATGTGCATTGCATTGCATTCATGCTTTGATGGTTATCTGATCTAGCTGTTTCTGTTTTGTTTCCATTTCACCGTTAACTATGCTAAATTGTTAGTGTTAGCTTTGCCTTGTGGTATTTTTGGGATTTCTTACTTTCGGTCATTATATATGTCTATTACCACTGAGTTGGAAGTACTCACTTTACTCCCTGCACCATATGTGCAGATTCAGGTGATTCGGGAGCATAGTTGAGCTATTTGTTGTTTTCAGAGCTTCTCAGGAGTTGTCGAGGTAGCTGCCTGACGTTCGCAGGATTCGACTCCTTCCCTATCCCTTTATTATTTCCGCATTTTAGAACATCAGCATTACTGAGGATTTATTTTTTTTTGTTATCTTAGAGGCTCTAGACTCATGACCCCAGATCTTTGGGAGATGTTGGTTATGTCAGTGTTTCATGCTGTTTCTATCAATACTATTGATTAATAGACTTGTTAAATTGCTAATTTCATGTTGTTACGCGGTAATGGGAATTGTGATTGGGTTGTGAGTATTGGTTGGTCGGGCTTGCCTAGGAATTGTGTTGGGCACCATTACGATCGGGATTGGGGTCGTGACATGAAGATGCAATAATAACTTTAATAAGCTCAAGGCAGCAATACTAGCATGCGCAAATAATCACCATGGGACGTACGGCCCGATCCAACATAAAAGTAAAGTGTGTACTGCCGAGGGTCGAACGGCTCGAACCATAGATGCATCTATTACCCCGCTCGCGAACTATCCATGCGATGCGGTCAACATAAAATAAACAATCACCCAGCTCGCGAATCATTCATGCGATACAGGTACACATAAAACTACATGCTCGAATAGCCAATTAAGAATTTATCGGGGAATAATTATTCAAATACAGGCCACTTTCTCTTTTAACAATTTAAGAAAAGAAGTCAAATCCTTTTGAGAATGGATTTATTAATTCGATGTGGTTTAAGCAGTTCGAGCTATCAATAAGATTACAAATATTCCAAGTACAGCATGCTTTTGGGTCCTAGACTATCCGTACTTAAACATAATAGTAGCTACGCATAGACTCTCGTCACCTCGTGCGTACGTAGCCCCCACAAATAGGAGCACATAACCAATTAATTCACTTATGGGGACATTTCCCTCTTACAAGGTTAGAAAAGAGACTCACCTCGCTCCGAAGATCCATAACCGGCATTCCACGCCCTTTCGAAGACTCTAATTGATGCACAACGCTTCAAAACTAGCCAATGATTACGCAAATCCATTAATATACGATAAACTACTCGTATTAATCCAATTTATAAAAATTACTAACCCCAATCGGAAAGTTGACAAAAACGCCCTCGGGCCCACGTGCCTGGATTTTCAAAACTTTCGAAGAATAAGTTTACCCATAGCTTCACGAACTCAACTATAAAATTTTCTCTAAATTTCATACCCAAAATCGTGGTCAAAATCCAAGAATACTAATTTTCTAGATTTTTCCTCAAACCCCAAGTTTTCTACAAATTTCATGCTCAAATCCATACATAATTGATGTATTTAAGTCAAAATAGGTAGGGATATCTTACCTTGTCGTTGATGATGAAAAATTCCACTTGAAGCTCTCCAAAATTGCGTATGCCAATTGAAAAATGGGAGAAGAATGGCAAAATCCCGAATTTAAAACAACTCTCTGCCTCCAGCTAATTCCGCACCTGTGACCTCCAGACAGCTTCTGCGATTCTGCAGGTGCAGTTCCAATACCGCATCTGTGGTCCTCACCATTCTGCCCCTCTTCCGCTTCTGCGACTCCACCACCGCAGGTGCAGTCCTGCATCTGCGGCAAAATGACCGCATCTGCGCTCCCAACTCTCCTTCACCAATCCCGCATCTGCGGCTTCTACACCGCAGGTACGGTCCCGCATCTGCGGATATATGACCTCATCTACGGTCCTTTCTCTTCTAGCCCAAAACCGCATCTGCGGTCCAACAACCGCAGATGCGGTTATGACAGCAACCAGCAACCTCAGCCTTCCAAAAATTTCACTTTTGATCCGTTAACCACCCGAAATCCACCCAAGGCCCCGGGGACCTCAACTAAACCTACCAACCAATCCCAAAATACATTACAGACTTGCTCGAGGACTCAAATCACATCAAACAATACTAAAATCATGAATCGACCTCCAATCCAAACTTAATGAACTTTAGAATTTCAAACTTCAATTTTCGATGTTTAAACCTACCAAATCACGTCCGATTGACTTCAACTTTTACAGACAAGTCATATTCGACCTTACGAACCTACTTTAACTTCCGGTATTGGATTCCGATCCCGATATCAAAAATTCCACTCCTGGTCAAACTTCTCAAAAACCTTCAAATTTCTATATTTAGCTAAATGGCTTCAAAATGACCTACGGGCCTCCGAATTCACTTCTGATCGCGCTCCCAACTCCAGAATCACCATACGAAGCTACTCTTAGACTCAGAATCCTAAACGGACATCGATAATACTGAAATACACTTCAACCCAAACTTATGAAATTTCTTTCAAAATGCTACTTTCCACAATAGGCACTAAAATGCTCCCGGGTCATCCAAAATCCGATCCGGCATACGCCCAAGTCCGAAATTATTATACGAACCTGCTGGAACCTTCAGATCCCGATTATGAGGTCGTTTACTCAAAATCCAATCCTAGCTAATTCTTTCAACTTTAAGCTTTTGAAATGAGAACTCTCTTTCCAAATCAACTCTGAACTTCCCGAAATTCAATTCCGACCACGCGTACAAGTCATAATACCTGAAATGAAGCTGCTCATGATATAACATAGATATAATATTTTACAACAATTGTAGAATTATATATTTAGAGTGATAGAAAAATACTTTTCATATCTCAAAAAGAAATATTCCAAAACTATGTCTAGATTCATTTTCTTATTATTATATTAATGAGACATTATTATAGTAATTATTTTAAATATGTTTGTAACAATTAATTTGATAAGTTTAATCTGATAATTGAATGGCTATAATAACTTCTACGTTACTTTTGACACACAATAATGTTTAGCCTTAATTGTTATAATTTTCAAACGTTTCTTAACCATTAAAGCAAAATGGTTTCTAAGGTCAGATGTTTACATTCTTTTGGTCTCTGTATGTATATATATTTCTTTGTACTTATTTTGGTGGAGTGAACAAAGTTAATACTTTTCTTTCCTTTTCTTTTGTGTTGGGTTTTCTTTTATTCAATCTTTGTTGTTTCTGCTCCTAGTTTATACTAGAAGAGCTTGTTGAATCCTGGGGGATACGCCTAATTTTATTTGTTAGGATGTAGGCGAAATATTCTTAAGGACAGTGTCTTTGACACACCTCAAGCTAAACCTTCTATTCTCCATAATCATCTAATTTTTTTCCAACAATCTTAAGGATATTTACGCTATTTTATTATGGAGAATTGTGATGATCCAAAACGATATCTTTAAATTAAATAATCATCTTGGTGTTTTAAGACCTTAAAAAAAATGGTATCAATAATTCCTCGACTTGCGTGCGCATCCTGTATAATTTTTCGGAAGGTTTTTATGTGAAAAATGGATTAAATCGTGAAGTAGAGCTTTAAAACTCAACTGAGTTGAATTCGGTCAACATTTTGAGAAAACGAACCCGAATCCGAATTTTGACCATTCCGGTAGTTTCATATCGTGATTTTGAACTTAGGAGCATGTTCGGCATTTTGGCGAAAGTTGAAAAATAAAAGATATTTAGAAAAGTTTGACCGGGGGGATGACTTTTTGATATCGTGATCGAAATCCAGTTCTGAAAATTTTCTTACCTTCGTTATGTCATTTATGACTTGTGTGCAAAATTTGAAGTCAGTCGAACTTGATTTGATATGTTTTTGCATCGAATATAGAAGTTGGACGGTCTTAGTTTCATTAGGCTTGAATTGGGGTGTGATTCGCGGTTTTAGCATTATTTGATGTGATTTGAGTTTTCGACTAAGTTCGTATGATGTTTTAGGATTTGTTGGTGTATTTTGTTGAGGTCCCAAGGGCCTGGGGTGGATTTCGGAAGGTTAACGGATCAATTTGGACTTGAATTTAGCTGCTGAAATTTTCTGGGCAGCTTCTGCATTTTTCGCACTTGTGAACAGTGACCGCACATGCGTGAACAGTAACCCGAATTCTGGACAAAACGTTTATTTCAGAAAATGGGACTTTTTCCCATTTTTCATTTTCGTATTGGAGCTCGAGAAGAGGCGATTTTCGGGAGATTTTCAGGAAAAAGAACGGGGTAAGTGTTCTTAACTTAATTTTGGTTAGATTACCCGAATCTATTACAAGTTTTGGCATTAAATTTGTGAATTTAGTTTGAAGATTTTGAAAACCCTCTTGGTTTAATTTGGAGATTTGAGGGTCGAGTTGATGTCGGATTTTGGTAAAATTAGTATGGTTGGACTCGTGGTTGGATGAGGTTTCATATTCCGTAATTTTTGTCGGGTTCCAAGATGTGGGCCCCACGGACGAATTTTTAGTACAATTTCGGATTTTAATGAAAAAATGTAGAATTTCATATGAAATTAATTCCTATAATTTTTATTGATTGAATCGAGTTGTTTATGACTAGATTTGAAGCTTCGGACGAATTCGCGAGGCAAAGGCTTATTGGAATTATGAATTGGTAGCAAGGTGAGGTAAGTGTTTGGTCTAACCTTAGCTTGAGGGATTAAGAGCTGTGTCCTATTTGTTATGTGTTATTTGTTGAGTACGGCGTATAGGCATGGTAACGAGTATCTATACGTTGGTGTCAAGCATGCCCGTGAGTCTTATACTTTGATTAATGTGACTCCGTTTCGTATTGTATATGCTCTGTATGATAATTTCTATGGAGAATATGACTTGTGAAAGTATTATTGTTCATTGAACATAGTAGAGTGTTGGCTCAAGTTGAGAATTGAATTGTTGAACATTATAGAGCATTGGCTCAAGTTGAGAATTGAATTGTGACGACCCAACCCGTCGTCTCATGAGTTACTGCCCCGTTCTCCCCATTTTCTGCTTCCTTATATTTCATTATCGGTATTTGGTGTGTTAGAGTTGATTTGGATTAGTTTTAGTAGGAAATGAGATACTTAGTCTCTTTAAGGAAGGTTTGTTTTGGAAAAGTTAACTGGACGTTGACTTATGTGTTAGAGGGCTCGGATTTGAATTCCGATGATTTGATTAGTTTCGGGGGATGATTTGTGACTTAGGAGTATGATCGGAAGTAATTTTGGAGATCCGGTATAGAATTAGGCTTGAATTGGCGAAGTTAGTATTTTGGCGAATTCCGGCTGATAGGTGAGATTTTGATCTGAGAGTTGGAATGGAATTCTGAAAGTTTCTATAGCTTTGTTAGGTGATTTGGGATGTGTGTGCAAAATTTGAGGTGATTCGGAGGTGTTTTGATTGAGTTTTTGATCGAATGCGTGTTTTGGAAGTTTCAGAAGAACTTAGGCTTGAATTTGATGTAATTTGATGGTTTTGGCATTGTTTGAGGCGTTTTGATGATTGGAACAAGTTTGTATGATGTTTTAGGAGGTGTTGATATTTTTGGTTGAGGTCCCGGGGGCCTCGGGGTGATTTCGGATGGCTAACGGGAGCTTTTTCGGACTTTGGCTGCTGCAGAAAATTGCAGGTCAGTCCTGCAGGATTTTGCTCTATGCGATCGCAGGAGTGGGGATGCGATCGCATAGAAGGATTTTTGGGGGTGGTAAGTTTTTCAATGCGATCACGGAGCAGTAATGCGATCGCATATAGGAAAAAATTGGGAGTTGGGACTTTTGTTCATTGCGATCGCATAAAACTTTTTGGTCATTGCGATCGCGGGGGATGCCTATGCGATCGCATAGGGTTAAAATCAGAGGTGAGAATTTTGTGCTATGCGATCGCAGATGGGGTATTGCAATCGCATAGAAGAAAATGCCTAGGCAGAATGTTAAGTTCTGAAAAAGGGACTTCGTTCCCATTTTCCATTTTTTACGATTTGGAGCTCGGATAAGGCGATTTTTTGAGAGATTCTGGGAGAGAACAATGGGGTAAGTGTTCTTAACTAAATTTTGGTTGTATAACTTGAATCTATTACTAGTTTTGGCGTTTAATCAGTGAATTTGGATAGAAAAGATTAATAAACCCTCTTGGTTAGAAACACGAATTTGAGGGTTGAAATGTTATGGGAATTGGATAATTTTAGTATGGTTAGACTCGTGGAGAGATAAGGAACCCGATGATGTAAAAATTTCTGAGTTTCAAGACGTGGGCCCAGGACTCGGGTTTTGTCAAATTCGTGAATTTTGATATTTTTTCGATTGCTTTCGATTGGGTATTGTCTCTTTAGCATAATGCGGCATATTCGTTGTGATTTTGGACAGATTCGTGGCACGAGGAGGCTAATTTGAGAGGCAAAGGCATAGCGAACTAGACTTTTGGCCGTCTTGAGGTGAGTAATTGATGTAAATGATGTCCTGAGGGTTTGAAATCCCGGAATTTCACATCGTAATGCTATATTGAGGCGAGGCACGCGCTCTATGACGAGTGCAGGGTCGTTTGTTATTGGGGATTGTGACTTGGTCCGTCCCGAGTGATGTTTTTACCGTGTTTTCAACTAGAACTTAATTGAGAATCATTTTCACTTGGATTTAATTGTTACCTTTGGGCTTCGTGCCAATTATTTGAATCCTTCAGGGATTGATATCACTGTTTTCGCATTATTTTGCATATTACTTGACCTCAGTCCAAGGTTTTAAATACTGTTTTGCAAGCTCAGCCATCTTTCTAAGATTTGAAAACTTAAATAATATTTTATTGATGTTTTGAGCTGAGAACTATTATTTTAATATTATCCAAGAGGCTTATGTGCATTTCTGGACTGAGCATGGATCAGAGTGCGCGCCGCAGCAGTGTTATATTTATATTGAGGCCGAGAGCCTGGTTGAGTACATTGAATCTTGAGGCCGAGAGCCTGGTTGAGTACATTGAATCTTGAGGCCGAGAGCCTGGTTGATTATATTTATATTGAGGCCGAGAGCCTGGTTGATGCCACGAGATGGCTTGATACTGCGCTTGGGTTGTAGGAGCCCCTCCGGAATATGTACACATCCCCAGTGAGCGCCGTCGACGACAAATAAATGGATTGCTCGGGCTGCACGCCGCAGTGGGTACTAGAGTGTACTATCATATGCATTGCATTGCATTGCACTCATGCATTTGTTCTTTATCTATAATACTTGTCACAATATTTTTGTACCCTTATTTTATTGACTTGTTGCTTCACTATTAAATGTTCTAAACTGCCGGTTATAGTTTACTTTGTATTTTTCCATGATTTCTTATTATCAGCCTTTATTTATGTTTATTACTCACTGGGTCGGAGTACTCACATTACTCCATGCACCTTGCGTGCAGATCCAGGTACCCACAGGCTGAGTGAGGATTTGTTTAGCTGAGCACCAGTATCCGGGAGTATCGAGGTAGCTGCATGGCGTTCGGAGCCTTGATCTCTCCCCTATATCTCTATCTTTTATTCCGTATTTCCTAGACAGACTTGTAATAGGTGGATATTCTGTATTAGAGTCTCAAACTCGTGACACCGGATTCCATGGGGATATGTTTTCAGTATTTTAAATTGAACTTCCGCATATTTTATGGATATTTTATATACTTCTGAGATAATGTTTTGGTAAATTCCCTGTGTTAATTATTCATAATCGGTATAAGAAATGGGGAAAATGTTGTGAATGGTTGGGCTTGCCTAGCAGAGTGTTGCGCGCCATCACGACCGGGGTTGGGATCGTGACAAGTTAGTATCAGAGCCTAGGTTAATTGGTCTCGCGAGTCATGAGCCGGTTTAGTAGAGTCTCGCGAATCGGTACAGAGACGTCTGTATTTATCCTCGAGAGGCTACAGAACATTTAGGAAAACTTCATATTCTTGAAATTCTTATCGTACGACTTTGTTGATTCGAACACTAAAAATTTCTATCATTCTATTCTCTCGCAGATGGCAAGGACTCGTGCTACTGGACGAGGTGGACGACCAATAGTGCCACCCACTGATGCTACCAAAGGTCGTGGACGCGGTCGTGGGCGTGGGCGTGGCAGAGGTAGAGTAGCGCGGGCAGCACCTATTAATCCACCAGGAGACCTTGGCTCAGATTTTTACAGTTTGCACTGGCTCAGCTCAGGCGGTCTCAGCCACTACAGCCGCAGCTACTTTATTGGCCAGAGAAGGCACCCAGACTCCTGTTAATCGCACACCTAAGCAGGTTATGCAGGGATTGCAGATGCCGGAAGCAGTTCCAGCTCAACCGGTTGCACCAGTTCAGAACTTTGTGGTCCCAGCTATGCCAGACGATGAGCAGCGTCGTCTCGAGAGATTTGGTAGGCTCTAGCCTCCGACATTTAGTGGTGCTGAGGGAGAGGATGCCCAGGGTTTTCTTGACAAGTGTCAGCGTATGCTTCGCACCGCGGGGATTTTGGAGTCGAGTGGTATGGCTTTGACTACATTTCAGTTCCAGGGAGCTACATTTACCTAGTGGGAGGATTTCAAGAGGCGTAGGCCTGTTGGTGCAGCGCCCCTTACTTGGCAGCAGTTCTCAACTCTATTTCAGGAGAAGTATGTACCTCAGTCCCGCAGAGAGGAGTTGCGTAGGCAGTTTGAGTGGTTGTCTCAGGGGGACATGTCCGTGACCCGGTAAGAGATAAGATTTTCACAGTTGGCTCGTCATGCTACTTCGATGATCCCGACGTATTGTGAGAGGATCAGAAGATTTGTGGATGGTCTTAACTACTCTCTCCGTATTTTGATGACTAGAGAGAGAGTATTGGGTGCTTCGTTCAAGGAGGTGGTTGACATTTCTCATGATATTGAGCAGTTCGCCACAGAGAGCGAGAGGAGAGGGAGGCCAAAAGGCCTTGAGGTTCAGGCAGTTTTAGTGGTGCTTCGTCTAGGGGCCAGTTCCAACATGGTAGAGGTCGTTCCTTCAGACCTCCTCAGTTGGCTCGTCCAGAGTTTAGTAGGACATCTTCAGACTGTGGTCATCAGGGGTTTCAGTAGGGCCACTCTTTACTTAGCGCCCTCCCAGCTCAGAGCTCATCTTATGCCCCTTCAGTTCAGGGTTCTTCTGCGCCGAGTGCATTGGCTGGTCATTCTGGTGCGAGGGGTTCCCTCCAGTTCCCTTCTCCAGCACCTGGTGGTTGCTACAAGTGCGGAGAGTTTGGTCATATGAAGAGGCAGTGTCCTCGACTTCGTAGTGGTCAGTTTCAGCAGAGGGATCGGCCCTCGTCTTCTGCTCCAGTTTCTTCAGTACCCGCCCAGCCAGCTAGGGGTGGAGGCCAGGCAGCTAGGGGTCGCCCCAGAGGTAGAGGCTGATCAGGCAGGGGCCAGGACCGATTTTATGCTATTCTAGGCAGGACAGATGCCATTGCGTCAGATGCTGTTATCACAGGTATTATCTCAGTCTGCCACACAGATGCCTCTGTCTTATTTGATCCTGGATCCACCTATTCTTTTGTGTCCTCATATTTTGCTCATCATTTGGGTACGACCCGAGGGTGTCTTTCTTTACCTGTGCACGTATCTATCCCAGTGGGCGATACTATTATTGTAGACCATGTGTATCGGTCTTGTATTGTGACTATTGGGGGTCTGGAGACCCGAGTTGATTTATTTCTGTTGAGCATGGTAGACTTTGATGTTATTCTAGGCATGGATTGGCTATCTTTGTGTCATGCTATTTTAGACTGTCATGCTAAGATAGTTACTTTGGCTATTCCGGGTGTTCCGAGGATCGAGTGGCATGGTATGACTGATTATTCCCTAGCAGAGTAATTTCCTTCTTGAAAGCCCAGTGTATGGTTGGGAAGGGTTGTCTATCATATCTAGCTTTTGCACGAGATGTTGGAGCTGAGACTCTTAATATTGATTCTGTCCCAGTTGTGAGGGATTTTCCTGATGTATTTCCTGCAGACCTGTCGGGCATGCTGCCGGACAGGGATATTGATTTTGGCATTGACTTGGTGCCGGACACCCAGCCTATTTCCATTCCGCCATATCGTATGACACCAGCAGAGTTGAAAGAATTGAAGGAGCAGTTTCAGGAACTTCTAGATAAGGGGTTCATTCGACCTAGTGTGTCAACTTGGGGTGCGCCAGTTCTATTTGTGAAAAATAAAGATGGCACAATGAGGATGTGCATTGACTACAGGCAGTTAAATAAGGTAACAGTGAAGAACAAGTATCCTTTGCCTCACATTGATGACTTATTTGATCAGTTTCAAGGAGTGAGGGTATTTTCTAAGATTGATCTTCGTTCGGGCTATCACCAATTGAAGATCAGGGAGTCAGATATTCTTAAGACTGCTTTCAGGACTAGATATGGTCACTATGAGTTCCTGCTTATGTCTTTCGGGCTGACCAATGCCCCAGAAGCGTTCATGCATCTGATGAACAGTGTATTTTGGCCTTATCTGGATTCTTTTGTTATTGTATTTATTGATGATATTCTGGTGTACTCGTGTAGCCAGGAGGAGCACACAGAGCATCTGCGTGTAGTGTTGCAGAGATTGAGGGAGGAGAAGCTTTATGCAAAATTCTCCAAGTGTGAGTTTTGGCTAAGTTTAGTGGCATTCTTGGGACACATAGTGTCCAACAAGGGTATTCAGGTTGATCCAAAGAAGATAGAAGCAGTGCAGAGTTGGTCTAGACCGTCCTCATCCATAGAGATCCGGAGTTTTCTTGGTTTAGCAGGCTATTATCGCCGGTTTGTTCAAGGATTTTCATCCATTGCATCGCCCTTGACCAAGTTGACTCAGAAGGGTGCTCCATTTGTATGGTCAGACGAGTGTGAGGAGAGCTTTCAGAAGCTCAAGACAGTTTTGACCACAGCTCCAGTATTGGTTTTGCCATCCGTTTCAGGTTCTTATTTTGTATATTGTGATGCTTCGAGAGTTAGGATTGGCTGTGTGCTGATGCAGGAGGGTAGAGTTATTGATTATGCTTCTCGTCAGTTAAAGCACCATGAGAAGAACTACTATGTTCATGACTTAGAGTTGGCTGCCATAGTTCATGCCTTGAAGATTTGGAGGCACTATTTATATGGCGTATCTTGTGAGGTATTCACTGACCATCTCAGTCTTCAACATTTGTTTAAGCAGAAAGACCTTAATTTGAGGCAGCGGAGGTGGCTAGAATTGCTAAAAGATTATGATATTACTATTCTGTATCACCTGGGAAAGGCCAATGTAATGGCCGATGCTTTGAGCCGAAAGGCAGTTAGTATGGAGAGTTTGGCGTACATTCTAGTTGGGGAGAGGCCCTTTGCAGTTGATATTCAAGCCTTGGCTAATCGGTTTGTGAGACTAGACATTTCTGAGCCTAGTCGAGTGTTGGCTTGCGTGGTTTCTCGATCTTCCTTATATGATCGCACCAAAGAGTGCGAGTATGATGATTCGCACTTACTTTTCCTTAAGGACAGAGTTCAGCATGATTATGCCAGAGATATGACTATAGATGATGGTGGCGTATTAAGGATGCAGGGCCGTATCTGTGTGCCCAATGTAGATGGGCTTAGAGAATTGATTCTGGATGAGACCCACAACTCGCGGTATTCTATTCATTCGGGTGCCGTGAAAATGTATCAGGACTTGAGACAACACTATTGGTGGAGAAGAATGAAGAAAGATATTGTAGGTTATGTAGCACGGTGTCTCAATTGTCAGCAAGTGAAATACGAGCATCAGAGACCGGGAGGTCTACTTCAGCAGATGATTATTCCCGAGTGGAAGTGGGAGAGAGTCACTATGGACTTCGTGAGTGGCCTTCCTCGAACTTCGAAGAAATTTGATTCTATTTGGGTGATTGTGGATCGGCTGACCAAGTTCGCGCACTTCATTCCAGTGTGTACTACTTATTCTTTGGAGCGGTTGGCGGGGATATTTATCCGAGAGATTATGCAGTTTCACGGTGTTCTAGTTTCCATTATCTCAGATAGAGGTACTCAGTTTACTTCTCAGTTGTGGAGGACTTTTCAGCGAGAGTTGGGTACTCAGGTGGAGTTGAGCACAACATTTCATGCTTAGACGGACGGACAGTCCGAGCGTACTATTCAGATATTGGAGGACATGTTGCGTGCCTGTGTGATTGATTTCTAAGGTTCTTGGGATGAGTTTTTTCCGCTTGCAGAGTTTGCCTACAATAACAGCTGTCCAGTATTCAAATGGCACCGTATGAGACCTTGTATGGTAGACGGTGTAGATCTCCAATTGGTTGGTTCGAGCCCGGCGAGGCTAGACTATTAGGGACAAAGTTGGTTCAGGATGCCTTAGAGAAGGTGAAAGTGATTCAGGAGAGACTTCGTACAGCTCAGTCGCGTCAGAAGAGTTATGCGGACCGGAAGGTTCGAGATGTATCTTAGATGGTGGGTGAGAAGGTCTTGCTGAAGGTTTCGCCCATGAAGGGTGTTATGAGATTTGGAAAGAAAGGGAAGTTGAGCCCGCGATTTATTGGACCTTTTGAGGTACTTAGGAGGATTGGAGAGGTGGCCTATATGCTTGCTTTGCTACCCAGTTTGTCGGGCGTTCATCCGGTATTTCATGTTTCTATGCATTGAAAGTATGTTGGGGACCCGTCTCATGTTTTGGATTTCAGCACAGTGCAGTTAGATAAGGATTTGACTTATGATGTGGAGCCGGTGGCTATTTTGGATCGACAGGTTCGAAAATTGAGATCGAAAGATATAGCGTCAATGAAAGTGCAATGGAGAGGTCGGCCCATGGAGGAAGCTACCTGGGAGACCGAGCGGGAGATGCGGAGCAATTATCCTCACCTATTTGAGGCTTCAGGTATGTTTCTTGACTCGCTCGAGGACGAGTGTTTGTTTAAGTTGGGGAGGATGTGACGACCCGACCCGTCATCTCATGAGTTACTGCCCCGTTCTCCTCATTTTCTGTTTCCTTATGTTTCATAATCGGTATTTGGTGTGTTAGAGTTGATTTGGATTGGTTTTAGTAGGAAATGAGGCACTTAGTCTCTTTAAGGAAGGTTTATTTTGGAAAAGTCAACCGGACATTGACTTATGTGTTAGAGGGCTCGGATTTGAATTTTGATGATTCGATTATCTTTGGGGGATGATTTGTGACTTAGGAGTGTAATCGGAAGTAATTTTGGAGGTTCGGTGTAGAATTAGGCTTGAATTGGCGAAGTTAGTATTTTGGCGAATTCCGGTTGATATGTGAGATTTTGATCTGAGTGTCGGAATAGAATTCCGAGATTTGTTGTAGCTTTGTTAGGTTATTTGGGATGTGTGTGCAAAATTTCAGGTGATTCAGAGGTGTTTTGGTTGAGTTTTTGATCGAATGCGTGTTTTGGAAGTTTTAGAAGAACTTAGGCTTGAATTCGATGTAATTTGATGGTTTTGGCATTGTTTGAGGCATTTTGATTATTTTAACAAGTTTGTATGATGTTTTAGGAGGTGTCGGTATTTTTGGTTGAGGTCCCGGGGGCCTCAGGGTGATTTCAGATGGCTGACGGGAGGTTTTTCAGACTTTGGCTGCTGCAGAAAATTGCAGGTCAGTGCTGCAGGATTTTGCTCCATGCGATCGCAGGAGTGGGGATGCGATCGCATAGAAGGATTTTTGGGGGTGGTCAGTTATTCAATGTGATCGCGGGGAAGTAGTGCGATTGCATAGAGAAAAAAATTGGGAGTTTGGACTTTTGTTCATTGCAATTGCGTGCGTGTGTATGCGTTCGCATAGTGTAAACTTTTTGGTCATTGCGATCGCGGGGGATGCTTATGCGATTGCATAGGGTTAAAATCAGAGGTGAGAATTTTGTTCTATGCGATCGCAGATAGGGTATTGCGATCGCATAGAAAAATGCCTCGGCATAATGTTAAGATCTGGAAATGGGACTTCGTTCCCATTTCCCATTTTTGACGATTTGGAGCTCGGATAAGGTGATTTTTTTGAGAAATTCTTGGAGAGAACAACGGGGTAAGTGTTATTAACTCAATTTTTGTTGTATAACTTGAATCTATTACTAGGTTTGGCATTTAATCCGTGAATTTGGATAGAAAAGGTTAGAAAACCCTCTTGGTTAGAAACACGGATTTGAGGGTCGAAATGTTATGGGAATTGGATAACATAGTATGGTTAGACTAGTGGCGAAATAAGGAACCCGATGATGTAAAAATTTCTGAGTTTCGAGACGTGGGCCTGGGGCTCGGGTTTTGTCAAATTCATGAATTTTGATATTTTTTCGATTGCTTTCGATTGGGTATTGTCTCTTTAGCATAATGCGACATATTCGTTGTGATTTTGGACATATTCGTCGCACGAGGAGGCTAATTTGAGAGGCAAAGGCATAGCCAACTAGACTTTTGGCCGTTTTGAGGTGAGTAATTGATGTAAATGATGTCCTGAGGGTTTGAGATCCCGGAATTTCACATCGTAATGATATATTGAGGCAAGACACGCGCTCTATGATGAGTACGGGGTCGTTTGTTATTAGAGATTGTGACTTGGTTCGTCCCGATTAATGTTTTTACCGTGTTTTCTACTAGAACTTAATTGAGACTCATTTTCACTTGGATTTAATTGTTACCTTTGGGCTTCGTGCCAATTATTTGAATCCTTCAGGGATTGATATCACTGTTTTCGCATTATTTTGCATATTACTTGACCTCAGTCCAAGGTTTTAAATACTGTTTTGCAAGCTCAGCCATCTTTCTAAGATTTGAAAACTTAAACAATATTTTATTGATGTTTTGAGCTGAGAACTATTATTTTAATATTGCCCAAGAGGCTTATGTGCATTTCTGGACTGAGCATGGATCGGGCTACGTGCCGCAGCAGTGTTATATTAATATTGAGGCGGAGAGCCTGGTTGAGTACATTGAATCTAGAGGCCGAGAGCCTGGTTGATTATATTGATATTGAGGGTGAGAGCCTGGTTGATGCCACGAGATGGCTTGATATTGCTCTTGGGCTGTAAGAGCCCCTCCGGAGTCTGTACACACCCTAGTGAGCGCCGTCGACGATAAATAAATGGATGGATCGGGCTGCACGCCGCAGTGGGTACCAGAGTGTACCATCATATGCATTGCATTGCACTCTTGCATTTGTTCTTTATCTGTAATACTTGTCATAATATTTCTGTACCCTTATTTCATTGACTTGTTGCTTCAATATTAAATGTTCTAAACTGCTAGTTATAGTTTACTTTGTATTTTTCCATGATTTCTTATTATCAGCCTTTATTTATCTTTATTACTCACTGGGTCGGAGTACTCACATTACTCCCCGCACCTTGCGTGCAGATTCAGGTACCCACATGCTGAGTGAGGATTTGTTTAGTTGAGCAGCAGTATCTGGGAGTATCGATGTAGATGCATGGTGTTCGCAGCCTTGATATCTCCCCTCTATCTCTATCCTTTATTTCGTATTTCCTAGACAGACTTGTAATAGGTAGATATTCTGTATTAGAGGATCAAACTCGTGACACCGGATTCCATGGGGCTATGTTTTCAGTATTTTAAATTGAACTTCCGCTTATTTTATGGATATTTTCTAGACTTCTGAGATAATGTTTTGGTAAATTCCCTATGTTAATTATTCATAATCGGTATAAGAAATGGGGAAATGTTGTGAATGGTTGGGCTTGCCTAACAGAGTGTTGGGCGCTATCACGACTGGGGTTGGGGTCGTGACATGAATTGTTAAACATTGCAGAGCATTGTCTCAAGTTGTGATTGAGTTACCTAATTGCATAATTTACCTCTATTTGCTCCACACAATGTTGTTAGCCTTCCTCTAATTCTTACCTCGTACTTGGCCTTATCTGCTTTAATTGAAGCGATTGTTCTTCTTATCATTTTGTTATCGCTAAATTGTGAATTCCTCTATGACCCCATGTATATATGCTAGGTGTTCAAATTGTTATGGTTGTCGGTGTAGTTATCACTTGCCTTTTATGTATTGGTGTTTTGTTAAGCTTACTGCGCTTCTTGGTTTTCCTGTGATTCTCTTGTTGTCGTGCATTAATATTCTTGGTGGTAGAATTTCCTTGTAATTTGATTGTTGGATTGTTTTTGAATATTCTTCGTGTTGTTGCTGTTTGTTTATTTGGGACTACGGGTTAGATTCACGAGAGATCCCCCTGCATATTTACATTTGGGACTACGGGTTAGATTCCCGGGAGATCCCCCTGCACAGTTATATGGAACTACGGGAATGCACCCGATATATTCCCCCAGTACTGGTATTTTCATTTGGGACTACGGGTTAGATTCCTGGGAGATCCCCCTGCATATTTACATTTGGGACTACGGGTTAGATTCCCAGGAGATCCCCCTGCACATTTATATTTGGAACTATGGGTTAGATTCCCGGGAGATCCCCCTGCATATTTACATTTGGGACTACGGGTTAGATTCCCGGGAGATCCCCCTGCACATTTAAACTTGGGAACTACAGGACGGTATCCTAAGAGATCCCCGATTGTTATCTCTGTGCTGAGTTGTACTCCTTCCGTGATTATTTTGCCTCCGTTGTAATTGTGTTTATCAATTCAAGTGTTTTAACGGTTTAGATTCCTTTACGGCTGAGATCTCTTATGTTGGAATCCATGGTGTTTACAATATCTCGCCTTATTTATATATATATTTCAATGCTTCAATTTTCAACAATTGTTATATTTTTAACTCAAATGATTTCTAAAAATAACTTCATCTTTTCTTGTTGATTTCGTAATTGGATTGGAAGATGTACCCTACTTTATGTTAAGTGAATGAGTCTCCTTGAATATTCTTAAGTGTATTGGGTATGGAACCTATGAACTGAGTAACATGAGAATATTGTTGTGCAATGTGAGACAGAGATATGGGGGCACAAGGTGTCGGGGAAAATATTATGATTGTATTTAATGGCACGTGAGTTATCCGTGCGATTGTGATTTAAATATGGGCATGAGGTGCCGTGAAAATGTGAAAGTGGGTTGAGACCTATATTATTTATGATTTTGAAATGAGGCGTCACAAGGTGACCTTTACTCAAAAGGAAATATATTCGAAATATATTTATTGAAAAGCATATTATCTTAGCGATTATTACTTGAAGGGCTTATAGGCAAAATATTTATATATAATGGACTTGATTAATTGATTGCACTTGTATTTATTAATTATTGATAAACATTTATGTTGTTCTTATTGCTTGCTATCCATATCACTGGTTGATCATTGTTGCCACCATGGTTATCTGCTTCTTATTATTTTTGTACGCTATATTGCACAAGTTTATTTGGTAGTCTGGTCCTAGCCTCGTCACTACTTCGCCGAGGTTAGGCTAGGCACTTACCAGCACATTGGGTCGGTTGTGCTGATACTACACTCTGCACTCTTTTGTGCAGATCCAGGTATTGTTTCGCTAGTAGCTGTGCGGATTCTTGCCGAGTAGACTCAAGGTAGCCCTTTTGCTGGGTTCGCAAGCTTCGGAGTCACCTTATTATTTTATATTCTCACTACTGTAATTATTTCCTTACGGTTGTATTTAGAAATGATAGCGAAAAACTCTATAGAGCTTATGACTTGTACTACCGGGTTTTGGAAATATATTCATTGAATAAGAATTCTATTTCAGAAGAATTTTAGATGTTATTATTAATGGTTGTTATTCCGTAGTTATTAGGCTTACCTAGTCCTTAAGTCTAGGTGCCATCACGAAACCCAACGGAAGGGAAATTGGGTCGTGACAAGTTGGTGTTAGAGCTCTAGGTTCATAGGTCCTACAAGTCATAAGCGAGTTTAGTAGAGTCTTGCGGATCGGTACGGAGACGTGTGTATTTATCTTCGAGAGGCTACAGAACTATTAGGATAACCTTACTTCTTTCATTCCTTATCGTACGATATTGATTCGGCTTGAAGCGTATATCTTTTGTTCTTTTGCATCTACTCATGTATGGAATTGCGCACTGCGCCAATAGTTATAAGGGAGCCAAGGTTGCTCAACCGTTGTTACCACGTGTCGTTCAGAATCGAGGATATGGAAGTGCAAAAAGATCTTTCAATTGGGCGCATGGGGGTGCATCAGATTTTTGACATTTAGTTGATAAGTACAATCTTAATAAGGTTTAATTGGTTGCCTAATCATCACACGTGGATGTAGATCTAAAACAAAATTGGTCGTATTAGAGGCTATGTTTTCGTATGGGATTTCTATTTAGCGAATGGTATTTACTAACAAGCTGAAACACCGGAGGAAGTGAGTTTAACTATCATGAGGATGACAAGTGCCAAATAAATGGCTTGAGGTGTCTTATGGCCGGTGTCGTACGAGCAACAAAGATTTGTATTGTGAATCATTAGAATGTTTCATATGGCTTCATGCCAGGTGAGGGGAGTCCACTATCAACGATCAAATTGCGGGGTCATGTGTCATATCGGTTTTGGCATGAGATGTATTTATGTGGTATTCAAAGGTTCTCTGAAACTTGTATATGAGTAAGAGCTGAGATTTGTATGGGATGATGCTAGGACTTTCGATATTCCTATGCCCATAATAATTCTACAGTTCAGTATCATTGGGGACATAGAAAAAATTTCAGAATACTCGTAGTGCTCCAGTAAATCAGGGCACTCTCATGGGGAAGTCATCTTTTAATGCACCACTGGCATAAGATTCCTTCAATGGTTATTCTAGTTATCTGGCATAGACTCAGTATGAGCAGCTGAACTGCAGATGGGTTGTTATGGATGTGGTGATACTAGAAACATCATGAGAAATTTCCCCAGACTTGGGAGAAAACCTATTTCATCAGAACACTCAGTCCACACACTCCATTATAGTTACTAATCTACATACTCTACAAGTTAGAGATGGCGCACAAGCGGGTAGAGGACGCCTAAGAGGTGGAGGCTCGACCCATTTATATGTTTTCTATGGTATGGCTGAGGTCTCTACACCAGATGGTATCATTACAAATACAACCTCGAGTTATTATAAAGTAACAATTTCATTAACTTGGTTTAGTTTTGAGTATCGAGGCAAGTCCTCCTAATATGCTCCAATCATGAGTGAGCTTCGTAATCTTAAACTTACTTATGTAAATACTTGTGTTGGGAGATTATATGGAGATAGTTGTGTCTATCATTATGTGTTGGTCACTAAAAATAGTTGTCAGACTAAAAGTGACTTTTGTTAATCTATTCGATGAGTTTGATCTAATTTCTAAATATTTGATTTCAGTCATAAATTATATGCCTTACCGGTATGAGGGATCATTGTATGTTCTGATTTTGTTTAACGAAAATTATTTGAAAGAAGGAAGAAAGGAAATGGAAAATTTTAGTTGGCTCAATGTGCAAAATACTTGTGATCCAGAGTTGAGGACGAGATCCTCACATTTTTATATGATATGAAATATTTAAACCGGGCTACAAGCTGCGGTGGATGTTATATAAGGACGAGGTCCTTGTGGTGAAAAAAAAATATGCATTTACATGCTCCCTTTGTGAAATTAAAATTTGTACTACAGTACTTATAGGGAGTCATGCCTATTAGACTTATTTGAAGGAAAAAAAATTTCTTGTATGAATTTCTTTGTGCATAATTTGCCATATTTGTATTGTAATTATTGGGTTTTAACCTACGAGGTGAGAGCCCAGACGACATTAAATTGGGTAAGTAATTATGAGATCTTCATGCCTTGTTGTTAGTAAACTGGAGGTTTGAAAGAGATTTTGTTAACATGAGGTTAATTGGCAATGTTGTAATCTATTATGAACAACTATTAAGACTAGAGATGTGGTTATGGTCATACATATGATGTGTTTCATGTCAATATATCATTGTGATAATGTCGTGCTTGTAATGCAGAGATTAGTGTTATTGATAAATACTTTGTGGTGCTTTGTTGGGTTGTGGACATGTTGTTAGGTGTTGTTTTGGTGTTACTCTGACAGGTGGATAGGCCTAAATACAGGGGAGACTCTATCGAAATTTCTGAAAAATTTGGGAGTTAGAAAAAAATTTGGGATATTGAGATGTGCAAAGAAAGAGATAAGTTACATATGTGTTTGGAGACGGACTCTACTTCTCATTTAAGGACGAATGACCCTAAGTTGGGGAGAATGTAATACCCCGTATTTGATGGATGCGCAGCTACGAGTAGCTATAGCCAGCCGGGACTAATATCGTGTGTTGACGTTCAAATCGGACCTTTCTAGAAATGATTGGAGTGTAAGAAACTTGGTCTTAAAGTTTACAAATATGGATAAAGGAAATGATCTCAATTCAAATGGTGTTGTTGGACTTATATCGAATGTGGTAATATGGGATCAACTGCGAGTATACGTGTAAAAGTAAAATCATCAATTTGGAAACCTCAGAATAATTCTTAATACGTTCGAGGACGAACGTTTGTTTTAGAGGTGGAGAATATGATGACCCAAAATATCATCTTTAAATTAAATAATCATCTCGGTGTTTTAAGACCTTGAAAAAAAATGGTATCAATAATTCCTCGACTTGCGTGCACATCCCGTATAATTTTTCGCAAGGTTTTTATGTGAAAAATGGATTAAATTGTGAAATAGAGCTTTAAAACTCAACTGAGTTGACTTCGGTCAACATTTTGAGAAAACGAACCCGAATTCGAATTTTGACCATTCCGGAAGTTCTGTATCGTGATTTTGGACTTAAGAATATGTTCGGATTTGGAAGTCCGTAGGACAATTCAGCGCATTTTGGCGAAAGTTGGAAAATAGAAGATATTTAGAAAAGTTTGACCGGGGGGTTGACTTTTTGATATCATATTCGAAATCCAGTTCTGAAAATTTTTCTAGCTTCGTTATGTCATTTATGACTTGTGTGCAAAATTTGAAGTCAGTCGGACTTGATTTGATATGTTTTTGCATCGAATATAGAAGTTGGACGGTCTTAGTTTCATTAGGCTTGAATTGGGGTGTGATTCACGGCATTATTTGATGTGATTTGAGGTTTCGACTAAGTTCATACGATGTTTTAGGACTTGTTGGTGTATTTTGTTGAGGTCCCGAGGCCTGGGGTTGATTTCGGAAGGTTAACGGATCAATTCAAACTTGAATTTAGCTACTGAAATTTTCTAAGCAGCTTCTGCATTTTTCGCACCTGTGAACAGTGACCGCACATGCGTGAATAGTAACCCGAATTCTGGACAGAACGTTTATTTTAGAAAATGGGACTTTGTCCCATTTTTCATTTTCCTCAAATTGGAGCTCGGGAAGAGGCGATTTTCGGGAGATTTTCAGAGAAAAGAACGGGGTAAGTTTTCTTAACTTAATTTTGGTTATGTAACGATCCGACCGGTCGTTTCGAGCCCTAGCACGTCGTTCAGCAGTCTGAGGCCATGAGCAGCTTCATTTCAGGAATTGTGACTTGTTCGCATGATCGGAATTTAAATTCTGGAAGATCAGAGTTAAATTTAAATGAAAAATTCTCATTTGAGAAGCTTAAAGTTGAAAGAGTGAACTAGGATTGGAATTTTGAGTAAACGACCTCAGAATCAGGATCTGAAGGTTCCAGCAGGTTCGTAT